>PXOB01000176.1:0-123530 GCA_003012115.1 Trichothecium sympodiale
ACAATTTTTGCTTGCAACTTGGTGTTGGAGGCGTAGAGAGAGAAAAGCACCCGCCGTGTGGCTCGGGAGCTCCGCTGGGTGTATTATGGCGCCCACCAACCTGAGGCTTAGCCCCCAACACAGAGGGGAGACAAATTTCTCGAACTTGCCTCACCACAAAATACACCTAGAGAGTATAAAGTATTGTTTCACCTCAGTGCTAAGTATATATGTAACCAATAGAGAAGTCTGGCCTACTACGACCACTGGGTCGCAGTACGTTATAGTAGCCGCATGCTAGATCTAGGCTTACCCCTCCTCACCCCGTCCCCGTCTCCAACTACTATCGCAGTTGGTCGACGACGACTTGGCTTCGTCCACGGTCCCTTTTTCCTCCCCCTCCTCCTGCTGCCGCCGCCGCCGCTGCTTCCTGCTGAAATGCGACACCATCCGCATGCCGGGAAAAGACGACCTGGGGCATCTTCTTTTGAGGTCGGGAATTCTCTAGCCTTCCACTGACCATCTTTGCCTATACCGCTAATTACTATTTTTTCATTTTCGGATTTCCGACGCAGTCAGCGCAAAGCCAGAAGGCCCAATCTTTCAAAACACAACATTAGGCTTCAGCCTCGCAACACAATCGAGCCATATATACCCAAATGGCTTTCAAACTCAAATAACAATCAGTCAGACCGAACACAACTGCCTATACCGCTAATAAAAGAACGGCTACTATCGTCACCATACTTTGTCTAGCGGAAGAAGACACTAGACGGTGTCTTCTTCCGCTAGATAGAGTGCGGTAACGATAGTTGGTAGCCGTTATTTCATTAGTAGCATGGGCAAGGATGGTCAGTGGAAGGCTAGAGAATTCCCGACCTCAAAAGAAGGTGTCCCCGGTCGTCGAGACGTGTGAGATTCGGTACTTTTAAATCCCATGTCTGGCTAAGCAGTTGGAGGGACTACACAAGTAATAATAGAGTAGGGTAGCCTACAAAGTACCAACCGCTTCCTTGCGGCCCAGCCGGAATCTTTTGACCCAAATTTCGCGTCTTCCCAAAATTCATTCCATAGTCGCCCTTCACTAATCTTCTCTGCGCGCTTTTAGTCAGAGATGTGATGCTTGGCAGTAGTCAGGCGCGAAGAGCCTCTGTGCACACCGGGTCTTTAGTCGCAATTGCGATCTCAATCAACCCCTCCCCCACCTAAATCGCAACAATTGTCGAGAGGCACGATGCCGAGGCAGCTCGTCTTTCTCGGCCGCCCAGTCCGCCTCAGCACTCGCCGCCTGACAACGCTTCTCATCTTCTCGTGTCTCCTCGTCGTCAGCTTCGTATTCGCCTTGACGCAATCCCTACCGAGAGACTCGCGACTTGCCACCGTGCCCGAAAACGCAATCCCGCACATTCGCGAATCCTTCTCAAAGAGCTCGCTCAATCCCTTCCGACAGCCGCCGCATCCGCCTCCACGACAGCAAAACGATGAATACGCAGGCTCGACATGGTGGTCTGACTGGAAATGGCTCGCAGTACCGTTTTCCAGTTCAATGACTCTTGACCAAGATCGAACCCTGCTCCCACCACTCTCCCCGAGGCCTCCTATATATTGTTATTATGATGCCACGGCAAAAAAGCCGCGCGAAGAGAAGGATGCCGAAAGCGACTTGCTCCTAGCTTGGAGACGTGCTTGGTGGGGGCAAGGGTTTCAGCCTACAATTCTGAGTACCGCGGAGGCCATGAATAACCCGTCCTACGATCAGCTACAGAGGATGGATATCAAGCCCGGTGCCAAAGACGAAGCGATGAAGTTGCTAGCGTGGGATACCATGAAAGGTGGTCTGCTCTCGGAATGGACCCATTTTCCTATGGCACCACGGGATGATCCCTTTCTATCCTATCTTCGACGGGGGGAGTATCCCCAACTAACGAACTGGAACGGCACTGGGAGCGGCCTCTATGCAGGACTCGAAGATACGGTCCACGCTGCCGTGCGCTTTCTCATTGAGCAGCCTCCTGCCAAGTTCGACAATGGCGTGTTATCAATTCTCGAGTCTGGCGTTCTGAGAACCGATGATCCTCAGTCCTCACTCGCCCATTATACCCCAGAAGTTATCGATCAAAAGTATCCCCAAGTAGCCAAGAGAATGGCAGAAGGGTATGCCAAAGGCGTTCATTCTCTTACGAAGCTCATAAATGCTCACCTTCACATTACTTGGCAGAATCGCTTCCCAAAGGGTATCGAAGTTCTCAAGCCCTTTCCCGAGCATACCACCACCATGATCAATGGATCTCTTACCCTGGCCCAGGCCTTATCTATGTGCCCGGAAAGCCCGATGCCTTCGAGTTGCCCTCCCAACAATTCCCGATGCAGCCCTTGCTCGCCGCTTGCACCTCAGCTTAAGATCTCAACCCCTGCATCCTACCGTAACTCTACTGAGCGCTTCACCATCGGAACCGTCCCTCACCCGTGGACATTGGCAATGCTTGCCAATCTTCGTGAGAATATTGACGTATCTTGGATTCGGCGAGAATCTGAGCGTGACCCTTGGCTTAGTATTGTAACGGAGCGAATGCTAGGCACTGGCGTAGCTGGCCATGCCCGCGTTACGCATTTCAAGGAGGCTGTGGCTGGAGAGACCACGTTATCGAGAACTTTCTGGCTTCCTGCCGAGCTCGACACCCCTCAAAATCTTGACTGGCACTTTGGATTCAGCATCCCCCGCTCCGCCATCGACGATGGAAAATCAATATCCCCCGTCCCAGGCGATCGTATCAAGCCATCAGACGAACCACATGCCAGTTCCGACGGACCCATAGCTTCGGAAGAGGATCTCGCCCTTGAGCCACCACTTCTCGCAGCTGCAAAAAAGGTGGTCGCGCAGACTCGATCCACCAAGCAGACAAAAGTGAGAGCTTCGCTTGAGGCATGGAGCATGGCCGACACTGAGGCCTGGAGGTTTACGCGAGCATTTGCGGCAAGAAGAAGGATGGTATGGGAGCAATGGGACAAGGCGGAGGGTAAGTATAGCCAAGGTGCAGGGACAGAGAAGGGCCGAAGCACCTGGAGCAGGTGGCAAGACAGCGTTCAGTAACGGACGCCACCAAGTTGTAAGAGTACGGAATGTACAAATCATAGCTTACTGGGCCATGGCCAGCTTGTGTACCTGGAAGATGCTCCGCAGCATATAAATGTTCGTGTACAGACACTTCTAGATCTATAGCATTCAAAACGACACCTGGCCTAGTGTCCCTCGGCAAGTGTAGTTGATACCTCGCCCTGAAAGATCCCGCCTAAGCCCAAATAGCAGTATCGCCGCCCATCTCGCCACTCAATTCACGACTTGTAATGCCCAGCCTGCCTCTGGCAGCCCCTTTATTCTTCTCCTCGAGTAGTCTCCTAATGTGGCTGCTGAGCCAGTTGCCCTCCAACTGGGCGGGCGACATTTCACCAGCACCAGAGATGATGCCTCGGCATGAAGATGTTCCACAGAGGCATTTGAACGGCTGGTTCATTGACCATTCAGTCGACGGGTAGAAGAACTAGCGCGGCATCTATCAACGGTGGGAACGTAAATTACAAAAGGGGGCAAGTCATGGACTTACTGTGAGTTCGTCGCCTGCTTCGAGACCTTTAGGACCAGCCAGCACATTCAGGCTGTCCATGTCAAATATCTTTAATCCGTCAGCTTTCGCATCTCACCCACGGCATGCGAGGTTTGCGAGGCATACAAGGGATGGTTCGCAGGAATGGTTAATGTACAACAGGTCACTGTTCAGCATGAGATGCTGGTCCTCGCTCATCTGAACAGTCGCGTACGTGGCCTCCAAGGTTACGGTACAGGGTGGGAATGAGATCTTGGCGTAGACTGCGAATGGTGGTAATGACACCTTGGAGAAGCTTTTGGAAGTGTATTCTCCCTCATGAATTACGACTTCCTGGATATCCGGGTGGGAAGGCTGGACCCAATGAGGATTGATGGGTGCCATGATTAGAGATGATAAGGGGTCTCAGATTTGGTAAGAAATTTAAGTATTGCTTGTGACCTTATGAGAGGGAGTTTTGGGCAAGAAGAGTAGCTACCTACTACTAGTTGACTGGATGAGGTTATAACTTATACTTTACGGCCGTTGAGCCTGCAGGGGCTTGGGTGGGCTGGACCTGTCAAAGAAGCTCCGTACTGCCGAGGACCAGTCAGCCTCGGGAGTCTAAAACGTCGCACGTGTTCTCCCCAATCATTGGCGTTTTCTTCAGTCAAATAGGTTTAAGGCTCAAAAGTCTCGGCTTTCCTAGATGTAATCCACTCTGGCGGGTCAAAGGGGACCGCGAGCTAAACGGCTAGACAGGAACTGAGAGATTATAACGAGCGCGGGGTACATACATATGTATGTCACGAGAAACGGCAATGTACATCGTTTCCTCCTCTTTCCGTGGTAAGAAGCTATTCTTCCATGCCAGCCTCATGGATCTCGTCTCTATCTGCATAGCCCTTATCGTGGTTGGCGTCCCTGGGAGCAACACAAAACTATTTCACCTGGTCGGCTGCCTTGAGCGAATATCGTGGCCCGCCTGTATCTCTTAATCGCTATCTGGTCAAGATGAACTGACGATTCAAACCCATCTCAACCCCAATACTCACCTCGTTGTCTGAGAAGGACTTCGATGGATCCGTCCAATATTCCACTGGCAAACACCTAAAGTCATGAGCTCCTAGACGTGATCGTTTGGGTCTGATATCGAACCTGCTGAAATGAAATATGGATGTTCACCCTTCCAAGTATTAAAATGTATATTCTATGTTATCTAACCACGAAGATAATCCGGGCTAAATATGGTAAACGGTGCCGGTCTCGTACACTCAACCCCCCCGGATTTCGATTATATTGTATTCATGGGGTTCGCTTGTGATGGGTAATTAAGGCTGATAGCCTTCGCAACGGTGATGACAACACATGGCTCAGTTTTTGTTAGAAAAGATTAGGTAGCGTGATGGCATTTTCTTACATTACATTCGCGTGAACATCCATGTAGCAGCTATAGGCAAACACTTCCAACAGCTGCAAACAAACCGCGACTTCTGAAATTACTAAACTCACTATGGACACCAGTGTCGAGCAGTAAATCGATTGGGAGTATTTTGAAACGCGATGACTGTGCATGTACCTTGAGCAAGGAAATACCAACACACGTTCTTTCCCTCTTCGAGTTCCTTCCTTGACCAAAAAGTCAAGATCGAAACTGGCCCCTAGATGAAAGAAAAACTTTAGTCGTGCCTTCCCGAAATGAAGGCAGTCGAGGGGCTAATTCCGTCCGATGTTCCCAGTTTCTACGGCAGGTGGCGGTGACTGTTGCCGCCAGCAGGCAAGTTCATTTCAAGTTCAGGACCGCTTGACCTTGAAACTGAGATTTTGCGCCAGCTGGGAGCTGCCAATAAACTTTAATAACCACAGTGAATTGTTTTTTCCCTGACCGTTTCCACTGACTCTTTCTCCTCTGTTTGCGCATTATTTTGTTCCCACCCTCTCCTTCTTCCTCGACATCAACATCAAACACCAACTCGCTCGAGGGCTTTGGCAGCTTGACATCCCTCCAATCTTCTAACTTCTTCTCCTTGCTTTCGCCATCCCGGATAGCCCTTTTTCTTGTCCATTTGGCAAACGCATCTTCGTCTTCTTCTTCGTTTTCTTGTTCCACTCTCCGTTTTTCCGTTTGACGCCTCAAGCTGCACTTGGCAGTTCCTTTGACTCCCTCAGTAGGCGACACTTAACTCTCGACTCTCGACCTTGGCTCGGAGCTAGATATTGTCGGCTTGCGATCTGAGCTTCCCTAGCAAGTCGAACATCGTTGTCGCACCACGCCATCTCGCACTTTGCCACTCCAGCTCTGCTAGTCATCCTCGAGCTGTTAGTTCCTGCTACTTTCTGCACAACTCTTGTCACACTTGTGAGTTCCCTCCATCTATTAATCATCTTCTCCTCCATGCACCCAGATACGTCTCGCCAGTAGGTGTGGTCATCACACCACCAGACTCTCTCTGTTTCGACACTGATGGCGCCATCGCATGTTGTCATCCTATCTGATATGCCAGGCATTACATGTTCTGCAAGTGCAGAACATGATGAACCATCATACGATTTCTGAGCATCTCAAGATACAGATCTTTCAGCGTAGGAACGCTGGTGCTTTCCAGCCACCACCGACTCTCTCCACAGGAGCGCATCATAGTTCATTGTTAGCCCTGTTACTTATTGCTGATAATCTCTAGCCTTCCAACTAAAACCCTCGTCTGCTGTTTCTTTGCTGGACGAGTATCGCGGTAGCCTCGATCAGAATCATAATGCCGACCCGAAAGTATTCCGCAAGGGAGCTATTGTGCGTCTCCAGGGCCCCTGAGTGGGGAGAATCAGGTGACGTTCAAGCCAAGCTCCGTGCTCGACTTCGAGACAATGCAGAAATTGGTACGTGCCGGTCTTTGCGAGGGTACAAAGATTAGTATTAACACATCCAGGTGATATTGTAAGGCCTGCCAACAGCAAGCTGCCACGAATCCAGGAGGAGACCCTGGAGGCTGTCGATGAACTAGGCCGTCGAATTAGTGACAAGAAGGTCGCCCCAAGCCAACTCGATGGCACCGAATGGGAATGGAAGTATCGTGGGCGTACTAGCTCCAAGGAGGCTGATCCTCACCCTATTTCAGCTCCCTCAGGGGTGTTTGCGCAAAGAGACGAAGGCTTCCAGCGCTTCTATAAAGCCGTCGTCTCCCCAACCCATGTTCGTGTCACCGCGGGTGGGCGCATTGTGCCTAACCCTCGTGGCTCTGTCTCTCCAACAACAAAATGGGCCAAACCTACTGCTGAAGAGGAGCATGCTTCTCTCAAACCAGCCTTTATTGCGCCCCAATTCCCCTACCCACCACCTGCGGGGTTCCCAGCCTTTCCTCCGGCACACATGTATCCTGCTTTTCCCCCACCATTCAGTCATGGAGTACCTCCTTATGCGATGGTACCTTGGCCTATGATGACCCCTATGGGCCCTGCTTTTGCTGTGCCGGAAGCATCACCAGGAAAGCCACGCACAGATAAGGCCAAGGAGCCTCTCCGCCCTGAGAGACAGAGCGAATCAAGCATCTCTGAGCGTCCCTTTGGTTCCCAGACGCCAGCTTCCGAGAGATGGGAGCCAAAATTTGCTCCTTATTACGGCCACTCCAGCATGCCTATATCCTCTGCTCGTTCGCAGCCAGGTACCACGACTACTCCGTCTCATTCCTCATCCGCTCAGGCTGGGCAGCATGAGCCTTCACAAGATGCCCCATCGAAGTCACGCCGAGGGGTCTTGAAGTCCGATCATCGGTCTGAGGAGGCGTTGGCTCCTACATCCAGCCCAGCTCCACACCTTTCGCACCGCAGCCAACCCCAACATGCCTCCTCCATTAAGATGAGCGAGATCACCAAGAATCAGATTCCAGGTCTCAAGAAACAGCTAAAATGGGCTGAAGACCAAATTCAGTACAACAGGCACCAGATCGATGAGTCCAGAATGCAGGCACTGGTTGACCAACTTAGTGAGAACATTCGGCACCTTGAAGAATCGATCCTTCCTCTCCAGCTCGCCGACGAAGCACGTTTCTATAACATGGGCCCAAAAGAGAGCACTGAAGCCTTGAAGTCGCCTTCATCCCGCAAGGAAAAGAAGTCAACCACCCAATGGACCTCAGATATCAATTCAACAAAGCGCCAGCCGTCAGCATGGGGTCATCTTGCTGAGACACCATCCAAGGTAGATCAACCCAACAGAAGCTCCAGTCTACCAGCAGGCGCAGCTAAAGCTGCCCCCTTTCAGCCTCGCTCGGACGAGGCTGCGATGTCTGCAACGTCCAATCAACACAACTACATGGGCAATGGCTATAGGTGGCCACTACAGTACTCTATTCCCATCGATCAAATGAAGGCCGCCGGCTATACCGGCTGGGAGGAGATGTCCTTCCCTCCTCAACCTCCTATCAACACGCAGGTGCCGTATTTGGTGGGATACTTGCCTCAGGGTGTCAATCCTGAATTGGCGAAGGAAACGGATTACATCTATGAGCGTGAGCTTACGGATGATGAACGCCGAGCTCGACTGCTGTACTGGGGCAAAGCATCACGAGTCCTTCGAGCAGGACTTCCTAAGTATGATGGCAGAGACTTCTACCCACCTTCACCGGTTAGAGGTCAGTCGTCTGATGAAGCGTTTGGGCACGAGGCCACAAGAGAGCACGAAATCGTCTCAGACAAGGCTGTCCAAAGCAGCGATCCTTTCGAAGGTCTGGCCCTGAAGGGTAAACTTGCCGCGCGCAACGGTCCAGGACATTCGACCCAGTCAGAAGCACGAGCCAGGAAAGGGACTGAATCAGGAGCTTCAACTCCAAAGCACGCCAGGTCAGACTTACGCCAAGTTTTTCGTAGTCTAGATGAGCCTCCAAAAGCTTCTGTAGCACCTATCGCTACGCCCAAGGCCGTCAAAGACATGCCTACCTCGGAGGAAGAAGATGACAAAGAGATCATCTTCACTGGCCGCAGGGCTTTGAGTCAGACTCGGTAAGTCACTAAGCCTTCAGCAATCATTCCAAGTTTACTAACGCCACTACAGCCCTAACAAGTTTCAAGGTGACATTTGGCACGGCTCCTCCAAGAAGAGTGGCAACACGATCGCGCATGCCGTCCCCGGCACCGTCTCCTCTACCACGGCTCAGGGCCTCCTGCCACATTATTCTGGCCACGCCACAGCATCTCTCACGCCTACGTTGGGGCCCAGTATTTCACGAGCTGTGTCCCAGAAAGTACACATCGAGGCACCGGATTCTCGTGTAATTCAGCCGACCTTGCCCAGACAAGGCGAGAACTGCCCTCCAGGTGACACAACCAACAACCCTCTTCGACGATTTGATAAGTAGGTAATCACTTACATCACCTACATCAGTTATTTCCACAGATTGAAGTTTCACCGCGCGTGTCTTCGCGCCAGACACGAGAAACGTCCCACATTACCAAGGGGGCATTGTATTGAGCATGAATATCAGTCGCATTAGCTATGAAAGCATGACTTGGGCATTTTGCGATGATCACGAAGCAGCCCCGTCGAGAGGGAAGAATAATTGATCGACACTACCATCAGTATTGTAACTTGTTTGCAGGTTTTATCATGTAATGGGCGTGATACGAGGAGAAAATGGCGACTGAAAAAGACATTGTCAGTGCACACCAAAAAGGTCGTCGGGGGATCATCAAACTTTTTGGTAGGACATGATTAGGGAAGGTAGTGCTTTTGCGGTATTATGGATTGTACAAATACTTTAACGACACTAGAGATATGTAGGACAATTATGGTCCTTTAATTATTTAAGAAGCCAGCTGATGGTGATCGGCAAACATGTGCTGAAACAAATCGAATCGTAAAGAATGTTCCTCGTCTTCAAATTTCCTACATCATAGCAACGCTTAGGAAGAAATCTTCAAACGAGAGTAAGAGGCTTTGATGATAACTATAGTGCCCCTTACTTGGTTTGCTCTTCGCCAGTCGTATACCACGAAGACCATGGACTTGGTGGTCGACGCGGAGATATCCTAGCGGATGAATACATCACTTACCTATTTGATGCAGGGATCATGTTCTGGGTGCTTCAACTTGCTATGATCGATAGTCAAGATGCCTACGAGTGCTGTGACATGGATATATGGGAACACACTTGTGTTCACCAAAATCACCAGTCGCAATCACGGTTACGATACTTGGTCTGGGGCAAACAAGAGCTTCGGGAAACGCCTCCCATGGAGCATTTCACGCACAAGAAATTGTGGGAAATGGCCATTGAGAACGGTGAAATTCTCATATTGTTGTATCTAAGCCCCCCCGAAGAGCGGATCAAGGCCGCAGGGGGGGATGATCGAAGAAGCCGTCATAACGCCGTGCTGCCCATTTCCCATTTTTGGTCCTCCCTTTGGTGCGTGTAAAATGTCTCTCGCTCGTGGGAGAAGATCTCGTCTCGGTATGAAGATTGAATTTTATATTTTTTTTGGCTTGTTTTGTCGTCAAGATGGCCGACGCTTAAGCAGTGACGGTGCCCTTGGCGGCGAGCTCGCGGCCGCGCTTGGAGCGGGCCAGGATGTCCTCACGGTCCTTGTCAAGCTTGAGCTTGGAGATGACGACGTTGGAAGGGTGGATGCCGAGGGGGACGGACTGCCCGGAGGCCTTGTCGCGGGTGACACGCTCAATGTGGATGACGTATTTGAGACGGTAGACGGCGGTGACCTTGCCCTCACGGCCCTTGTTGGAGCCACGGACAATGGTGACCTCGTCGTCCTTGCGGATAGGGATGGAGCGGACCTATTTGCGTTATGTTAGCCCGAAAAGGGGGGTTCAAATAGTAGAGGTTCCGAGGTGGGAATAAAACGTACGTTGTACTTCTCACGGAGCTCCTTGCTGAGGGGAGCACTCATGATGGTACGGCGCTTGTCAGAGGGGGCCTTGAAGTGAGCAGCGCGGCTCTTGCGGCGAGAAGACGCAACCACTGTGCAATCATGTCAGTATTACCGCTCAATTCCTCGAAATCGAGGCTTCCGGAGATGAACGTACTGTTGTTAACCTTCATCCTGGCGGTTAGTGAGACGTTTTGAGGGGTAATGGGAAAAGGGTGGTTGTTATGAGCTGCTGAGCGGAAAGAGAGAAAAAAAAAAAAAAAAGAACCGACGATTGGGAATTTCGTGGTGAGTGTAGTTGTGGGCGGGCGGAAATTCTGCAGTGGGGGGACTACACGTGACCCGGCCCTTGCGTAGCAAGCAATTTGGCGGGCTGCTGCATGGGACCGATTAGTCATATGAAACTAGACTTGTTACGTCCAGAGTGCTCCGACTCCGTACAAGGTCAACAACAGCTGGCACTGCAGCAGAATGCTACCTCCTCAATATAGCTTATCAGTGCATTTTTAGAACGTTGGAGTTATCTCGAAAATCACATGCTAGAAGTTTAGTGTGCTGATATTCCTTGACGTGGCCACCGCCAATTCCACATCGCAAGAGGGGCAGGACAACAAACGCTTCATGACTGTATTCGTTTCTATCAATTTACAAGTGTTACATGTTACAGACCCCTTACCAGATCACCCCATAGTTCCATAGTTGTACAATTTTTGCATGTGATGCATAGCCTTAGGACCACATCAAGCCGAGGACGGCGCCTGGAACCTCCCGTTGTTGTCGTATCGTGCTTCTACGCCTTGTTAGCTTCTTTATATACGCAGGATCCATAGCAGCCACACTCACTGAAGAAGGTGTAGTTGAGCGTCACAGTTTCAACCCCCCTCATGTTCAGATCATTCAGCAGATCAGGGTCCAGGTAGAAGAAAACGGGCATGTCCACCGTCTCCCCTGCGTTCAGCCTCTGTTCCTCGAAGCAGAAGCACTGAATCTTGCTAAAGTACGGGGCGCATTGCGCCGGGGTGACGCTATATGTTGCGACGCCAATGATGTCCTTGTCGCTCTTGTTCGTGGCCGTGTAGAAGGCCAGCGCCGTCTCGCCCGGCAGCACGCGCACCTCGCGCTGCTGGGGCACGAACTTCCACGGCAGGGTGTCTGAGATGGACGAGTTGAAGGTGACGCGGATGCGGTTAGCTGTGGTGACCGGGATGACGCGGGATGAGATGTCAGTGCCGTCGCCGGGGTTGGTACCGTGCGCGCGGATGGGCTGGCCACCCCAGCCGGTCGTTTGGCAGATCTAGTAATAGCGGTGTGAGTCTCTCTCTTGTTCCATTTTCTTTTGCTTTTGCATGTGATGATGATGGAAGGTGGAAGGTGTACCATTTTGTACATTGGTACAGAGCCGTAGGAGAGGGCTACGGTGCCCAAGATCAAGCTCAACGTGTAGTACCTAGAACCGACTGCGTGAGCTTTTCAACCTCCTTCTTGCTCCGCCCATAGGCGTCACTCCATACGCTACTGTCCTATTCCTCAAGCTGTAGTGATCTCTCACGCGTTGCATCTCCGGCGAGTACTGCTGCGCCTCCCTCCTGGTCGTGCTTGAAATCTTTCGGCGAATGTTGGTCGATATCGACGTGGGGGTGCGCTGCGGCCGCGAATGCTGGCAGAAAAAACATGCCCATTGCGATGAGCTGCGCGCCAGCCGCGGTACTGAGTTCATTTTTTCGGTGTTCGAGGGATCGGAGCTCGCCAACGAGGAGAGCCTGCGTGCGGTTTGAAAGCTCTTTCGTCGTTTTCCGAGGTATTGAAAGGTTGACGTCGGAGTTCGGGACCATCTCTTACCAACTTTGCACTTACCCTGTAGATTGGTCCGATGTGTAGCATCACCTAAAGTAAGACAATTCCAGAAAGCAAGTGATCAAAACTATGTCAAGATAAGAATACCGGTCGGAAAGATAGATTATAACACAGCATAATCAACAACTTAGTAAAGTAAGTCGTATTAAAACTAGCTCCGAATATATAAGTCTCGAGTGGTCTCCTATAGCCTCAAGTAGCATGCTCTCCCTGGACTAACGCAATTTTGAATACATCACATTTAAGTTTGTATAGATCTGCGTCTAGTCAAGGTCTCGTATTACGTTAGCTGTAAGGCTGATCTATGTCAATGTAGTGTCGCATCGAATACAGGAAAGGCCTCATCTCATCAAACGAATGAATATATCGCAAATGCCAGAAATGGCTACACAAACTCGCGTGCCGAACCGCCGAACTCCTGAAACTGCAAAGCCTGTATCACCTAAATTTGCTGTAAATGACTGCGATAATAAGCAGTACGAGTACTGTGATGATAGCAATCGTAATCAACCGATTTGTAGCCATCCTATAACTCAGTTAGTATACATCTATCACCTTTGCGCTGAAAGGGCTAACAGTACCTACGCGCCATGCCGCGCAGCGTTTTCACACTCCTGTCGACGTAGCCTTCGC
Organism: Trichothecium sympodiale; assembly: GCA_003012115.1. Classification (NCBI taxonomy): domain Eukaryota; kingdom Fungi; phylum Ascomycota; class Sordariomycetes; order Hypocreales; genus Trichothecium; species Trichothecium sympodiale. The sequence goes on from PXOB01000176.1 coordinate 12,918, forward strand.
TCTCCAGAAGCCTCCCGTGGGTGTGCTGAATTGTTTCACGCTGCCGTCCCAAGTTCCCGAGAGTTTCGGCACCAATAGCCTCCGTCTCACTGGCTAGCTGCTGGCTGGCCTTGAGTCGCTGAGTGCTGCGGTCGAGACGATCCGTGCCCGAGAGAAGCTGCTGACGCTGTTCAAGGTGTACATCTGAAGCCCCAGCGGGCTCATCTGTGTAGCGAGAGCCAAAAAGAGCAGATCGATCGGATAAGAGATTGGTAAGCTTGCGACGGGCCTTGTCGGTATCCGAATTGAAGTTGCGGAAACGCTGGTTGATTTGGCCACGAGTGGACGTTGGGATGTTTTGCTTTTCAAGTCGCATCTGCCCGAGCTGTACAGAAATGCGTCAGATTACGGTTGCCCGTATTTCAAGGGTAGAATATCGTACCAACTCGTCGGCTTCTTCCAAAGCTCGTTCGGCCTGGCTGAGCGCAGCCTTGCGCGGTTCGCCGGACAGCTCCGGAATCTGCTCCAGCTTTTGCGTCAAATCGGCCTGAACCAGTTTGAACTCTGCTTCGTACGAGCTGAACAGCTCAGAGCCAGCCTCGGCCTCAAGAGGATTCGACATGGCGGGAATTGAGGACGGCGTGGAGGAAGGAGTCGAGGATCGGGGAGTGGAGAGCGTCTTCGTAGACTTGTTTCGCAGATTTTAAAGGATCGTTTCTATAGAGGTAGAGCGACTGCGATGGGTTGGACTATAGTTCCGGATTGATGCTGGTTTGATGAAGTTGAGAATTCGATGGTCTACGATTACAGACAGACGTCAATAATGGATGGACTGTCTGATACTCCGTTCGGTAGTATGTCATCTGGTCGCCGATGATTGCCTGCTAGGGGGCGGCTACCTGCCTATTAGCGGGCCTGCTGCAGCGGGGACTTCGAGGAACAATAACACGTGACACCGCCCGCCCGCTGCAACTCGTGTAAATTCTTGGGCTTCCCGTGGAAAGTTTTAATTTTTTTTCCCTTTCTTCTTCAAAGTTGATTACCCCCGCGAGAAGAATACGGCTCGACATCCACAACCGCAAGGTCTATGGATGTAGAGTTGAACATGGAACGGGCAGATAAATAGCAGAACTTGTGTCTGCTCGGCGCTTTCAAGAATTGGTGATTCGTATCTTACGTTAATCGATCCCGTTGAGTGTCCGACATGCCTGCAGGAGCAAGTTTTTTAAGCAGTTTTTACCCAGATAGCTTAGCTGCAGACGAGGTCCTTCACGGTCACTGAGTGTCATTGTTTCATGATGAGTATTAGCGAAGCGATTTTTGTGACTCGCATTGCAGACCTTTATCCTTGAAGATTTGATTTGCTTGTAGTAGGCGGCTGATCTTGATACAAGTCTTTGAGCCTCGAAGAATTCTATGGAGTACCTACATCTTCTCCTAATCGTGGCGCACGCAGGTTAAAGTACCCAGGAATAAGGTCCAGCCACCTGTGTGGCCCAGGCACTGGTGGGCCCTCCCCCCAACCACTCAACAAGCAAGCCCGGTCAACCCGTCAAGCCGAGGATCAGGGTGTCATCATGCATTCAACGGCCAAAAAGGATGATCCCGTGAGCTACTATTCCGTACATGAAGTTCAATCTTTCATCGTTTCTCTCATGATTAACCTGCGGCATAACACGACAGCGCATATCTATATTCTCTCCCACCCCTGTGTCGAATCCCCCCCTTATCTGTGAGACATTCCAACCTGCATTTTAATCAAGGTCGAGGCCCTTTCCGGCGGCTAGTTGGGACCGGTCCAACTCAATTGCCCACCCCTCCCCTACGCAAAAGAATGGCACCCTCGGCCACGCATGTGTAAGTACAGAGAGACGGTCATGCAGGCTTCCCTCCCCGTCGTCGAATCAGGTTTAGGACGACAGCATTGAACCAGCTGTACATGTTATCCATGGCGCCACGCATTCTTGTGCGTCAGGATAAGAGCTCCGCTGGCGAAAACGTCAGCCTGTAAAATTGCCATGGGGGTGCTATCACTATGCCTTTGCGTTTTTCGTCTCGGTGAAGTTGCAAGCTTGTGAAAATGCAAAATTTCATTTCATCGACCATCACATAAGAGCCGGCCTGAGCTCGACAGGAGCTCACACCGCATATTCCCAAACCACTTCTACTTACTCATACCTCATCTTTTTTTTTTTTCCTTGTCTTACTCTTCACATTGCAGTAAACTTTCAGCCACATCTATGAATCGCTCAATTAACTCGGTCACTAGGAAGAAAGTGGCCATCGTCGGGAGTGGATCCGCCGGTATTGCGGCTCTGTGGGCTCTGAACAGAACATATCATGACGTTTACCTTTATGAGGCTGATGATCGTCTGGGCGGACACACCAACACTGTGACTTTTCGCAATGGAAAATACACCACATCCGTCGATACAGGCTTCATCCTCCTAAATGAGGCGACCTACCGTAAGTTGTCACAATCGACTTGAATTGATAACTAATAAGTGGTATGTACTAACTTGACTCAAGCCAACTTCATCAACTTCTTGAAAAAGATTGGCGTCGAGACAGAGCCGACTGAATTGACATTTGCTGTCTCAAGAGATCATGGATTGTTCGAATGGGCCAGCACTAGTCTCGAAAGACTTTTCTGCCAGCGGAGGAACTTCTTCTCACCCAGATTTTGGCGGATGATCTTCGATGTCGTCCGTTTTAACCAGTTTGCGCTCGACTTGTTGATGCATGATGAGGAGGACCCACGCTATGATGGGAAGGGAATGCTAAACGGCACATCCAAGTCCGAGACTATTGGGGAGTACCTGGCTCGAGAAGGTTATTCCGATGCCTTCAGGGATGACTATCTTCTGCCCATGACGGCTGCAATATGGAGCATTAGCCCGGACAAGTGCTCTCTCGAGTTTCCTGCTGTCACCCTAGTCAGGTTTCTGTAAGTCTGGCCCTGTGTACCTTTTGTACCAGCTACTAATCAATCACAGATGGAACCATCATCTTCTGTCAACAATCTCATCAAGACCACAGTGGCTTACGCTCAAGAATGGGTCAAAGTCATATATCGATGCCGTCATGAAAGGCTTTCCACCAAACCATCTCTTTTTAAACACACCAGTCAGGCACGTGTCAAACAAGAGCGACGGGCGTGTTCAGCTGCATCTCGAGAATGGCAAGGTCGAGATATTCGATCATGTCATCATTGCAGCTCACGGCGACCAGGCTTTCAGTATGGTCAAGGCCTCATCAAGTGAGCAGGAACGCTCGATATTGTCGTGCTTCCAGACTTCGAACAATGAGGTCGTTCTTCACTCAGACACAACTCTGATGCCGATGAACCGCAAAGCTTGGTCGAGTTGGAACTACCTGACCATGTCATCTCCGATGACAGGCAAAGGTAATATCGACAAAGTCTCCCTGACATATAATATGAACATCCTGCAACACATCCCGAGACAACCTTTCGGAGACGTATTGGTCACGTTGAACCCGTTGCACAAGCCTCGGCGGGACAAGACGCATGGACAGTACTTCTACACCCACCCACTGTACACGCCATCTGCGGTACGTGCCCAGAAGCTCCTACGGACGATCCAGAACAAGCGGGGTATAAGTTACGCCGGTGCCTGGACCAAGTATGGCTTCCACGAGGATGGTTTCAGCAGCGGCCTGCACGTTGCGCAGGAGCATTTGGGAGCCAAGCTCCCCTTTGAATACAGGGACTCAACATATAGCAGAGGTATTCGTCCGCATCTCGGTATGCTTGACTATCTTTTGCGACTTGTCATCTTGATCATCCAGATCTTTGTCATACAAGTGCTGGAGCGGGCCATTGCATCTGCCAAGCGCAGGGCGAAGCCGTACTTGCATCGGTCAGTCACCACGAGAATGAACGGGAGCAGGAGCTGAAAGTCGTCACGGGACGAAATGAGAAGGAGCAATTAGTTGGCTATTGAAATTGTTGTTGAAAAAGGACAGTGATTGGATGAGATGACTTTGAGCTATATACCAATGCCGGCTTGAAGAGATAGCGCATAACAGCAGGCGTGTGGATTTCATAGAGATGAATTATTGAACCTACAAATAAAATAAGACGTGTTAAAAGCAGCTCCGAATGCAAGCCTCGAGTAGAACGCTTCCTCCTCCATTACAACTCGCAGCAGACCAAGATTCTGTCACAACAACTCTAGCAGCCGACGAAAGTAGCCCATTAATACATATACATAGGTAGTGATAAATGTCGGGCCCGATAGTTAATTAAATGTTGCGCGATGTCCTGATTCCTGCCTCCGTTGCATCATTTGTTCCTGTCAAAAATCCATATCTTTCTTTGAAGAATATCTTGTAGTTAATTTGAGGTATTAAATAATCAATAGTCATGCTGATTGAGAGCTTATGCTTATGCGCCTTTGGTCAATACATTCTGTTTGCTGTAATATTGCACATCGGAAAGTAATATGCAGGGTAATTCCGACCCAAATATGCACCTGAATACTCCGCATCCGGCCAAATAAGGCTGGTGTATTTTGGTACCGAGTGGCCCTACCTAAAGGGCGGGTCGAGGGCGAGCCGATATTATTCCGGGGAAGAGCCGCGCACCTAGCAGCTCTTCGATCACACAAACGCAAACCAACCTTCCTTTCCTTCTTCCCTTTACCACACCCCGCGCCATCTTTTCTCTTCTTTCCCTTTTCTCTTCTTTCCCCCAACCACTCGCAGAGCTGTCACACCCATAGCTCACTTACTCTTCTATACCCCCCCGCTACACGACCTGTATTTTTTACGTTATTGCGGCGTTTTTTTCTTTTTCCCCTACATACAGCTTGTTGCGTGCTGAACGCGGCTTTCGTGGCCCACCATGTCAGAATTTCTAGGGTGCGTAACGTGCCTTGCCAACCCACAATGAGCTTTGGGCAAACTACTAACATTTCTTCTAGGTCTCGCATCTCACTCATCTCGAAGAGTGATATCCGGTATGCGTCGCTAGGAATGCGCCGTCAAACCTCGCTTACCTAGTAATAGCTACGTTGGCGTGCTCCACGAAATCAACTCAGACGAGTCAACAGTCTCTCTCGAGAATGTTCGCTCATTTGGTACAGAAGGTCGTCGGGGGAAAGATGAGATTGGTCCCTCAGATCAAGTGTATGAGTACATCGTTTTCCGTGGTAGCGATGTGAAGGACCTTCGCATCGAGGAACATCCCGGCATCAAGGAGAACAAGCCTCCAATGCCCGATGACCCTGCCATTGTTGGAGTAAGTTTCCCCACCCCTCTCTCTTCTTCTCTCTCAGTCTCCTCGAATGATGAACCATTGCGGATGTAAACCTTTTGTCATGTCTGAAGCGCAAAAAACAATCTGTTGATATTTTCCGTTGCCTTCCTTCTGATCATGGAGAACCACCAACATTTCTTGTCTCTTGACTTTCTTCGAACCAAAGCTAACAGCTTCAAGGCAGCTCGATCACGCCCTCCGCCCCAAGGGCCCAACCAGAGTCAGAATGCCCCGCCACCTGGGCCGCCTTTTGGTCAATATCCCCCAGGGCAGTTTTATGGCCCACCGGGTGCTTGGGGCAGAGGTGGAGGCCCTGGACCTATGCCTGGCCCTGGCTTCGGTGGTAACATGCCTTACCCTCCTCCTCCAGGGTGGTTCCCACCTGGCCAAGGTTTCCCTCACGTACCTGGCGGTCCTGGCGGCCCCGGCGGCCCCGGGCCCTGGCAAAACCAACCTTTCCCTCCTGGACCTGGTGGCCCTCCCGGACCTGATGCCCAAACCAACCAGCAAGGGCCTCAGGGCACTGCTTCTACTCAGGATGGGAAGCCTGCTCCTATTGGCCCTGGCTCATCGAAGCCTGCGACACCTGCACAACTTGCTGAGCAAAAGTCTCAGGCCCGTCCTCCTCAGAATGCTCCCACCCCTCCTGTGGAGTCCAAGCCAACGAAAGACGAGGTCAAGGCTGCTGCAGCAGGACTTGATCAGTCTGCAAAGGCCCAGGAAGCACCCAAGGCCATTCCCACCGGTCCCAAGAACAACCGCATCCATCCCGTCGTGCCTCTAACAGGCTCATTATATAAGCCTTTCCAGACACCTGCGTCAATGGAAAAGGCTGCCCAGACCAATGTTCAAGCCACCGTTTCTACAGTGCCTCCGAACAGCGTACAAGATGCTACAAGCGCTGCACGCGCCGCAGTCGCTGTTGCCATGGCTCAACTGGGCAACAACAGTGTCAATCCTGTGGATAATCTCACTAATAAAGTCAATGAGATGAGCTTCAATACAGTACGAGGTGGAGGAGGCCCTCCTAACCGTGGTCGAGGACGTGGTGGCAAGGGCTTCGGCCAAAAGGTTGAAGTGCCTGACTCCGACTTCGATTTTATGCAGTCAAATGCAAAATTTAACAAGGAAGATGTCGTCAAAGAGGCCATTGCAGGAGGATCTCCATTGGCAGAGGTGCCGAATAACGATGCAGCCGAGGAACCGGAAAATGGATTCAACCCCGCTGCTTATAACAAGACGAGATCATTCTTCGACAACATTTCGAGTGAAGCAAAGGATCGCGCTGACAATCACGGCCAGAAACCTGGTGGTCGTGAATGGCGTGGCGAAGAACAGCGGAGGAACATGGAGACTTTTGGCCAAGGTAGCGTCGATGGCGGCCCTCGTGGGCGGGGGCGTGGACGCGGAGGCCGCGGTGGAAGGGGTCGTGGCTTCGGTCGCGGTGGGCGCGGTGGCAACAGGCCTCAGTACAATGCGACGGCCGCTCAGTAAGCGCCTTGCCTGTGGCTTCTGCATATGCTGTCTCGATCCGATACGCAATGACGAGTTCCGCTTGCGAACGGGAATAATCGCAAGGCTGAAGGTGCCTTTATAGACGGGTTTAACCGTCATCCTAGTTGTTGATCTTGCCTAGAATACTGGGGTTTCGTTGCGCGACAACTGTTACCGCCAGTGAGGCTTATGCAATGCATTCAGTCGCCTTGTTCACCTAGCTAGGAGCTTATGGAGTTTGTTTATCAACAATCGAGTTTAGGGGACTCTAGAGGTAAAAGGGTCATTTGCATTTTCAGGTTGGGTGGTTGATTTCGAACTACTGGATCGAATGACACGATCAAAATGGTCATGATGCAAGCAATTCAAACGCGCAAAGACATCGCGTGGAACATGAGGGAATCAAATTTATACGAGGACAAGATGACGAATGCTTAAATATCAAAAAATGCACAAAAAAACAAAACAAAACAATAGCTTAATGACTCGAATGCATTATACCCGTTGGGCGTTGATGCCAATATCTCTCGAGTTGAGTATTCTGAAATACAAGACATTAAGCGAATACCTCTGCACTGGATTCAATATGACATGCTCCGTATAGTAATCTGAAGAAGAAAGTTACCTATTCCGAAGGGGGCAACCATTAATTTCAGTCTGTTCGGTAGTAAAATTTATTGGTAGCTGACGAGGCTTAGCCGCTCCGTTCTTGTGAAGTTGGTGATACAGGAGGGGAGGTAGCAAAATGTGCCCCACCAAACGTCATCCATACAAGTAAGCGTCGAGTCACCAGAAAACTTCTACGTGTCTTTCGTTTCGCTCGGGCGCCCCAGCCTGACACACTTATTCAACTTGTATAAGTTCATAGTGTGGACATACACTTTTCTTTCAATCGTTATTGGCAAAAAAAAGAATAAAGAAAAATCCCTCGCCCCTCCAAGCAGAAGGGCTCGCGACTAAAAGGCATTCCACATCCAGAATGTCAAGCCGACAACTTCGCAAGCTGCAGAAGCAGCGTGAGCTTGAGCAGATAAATGATACCGCAGACCAAAGCGAGAGTGACGGAAGCTCTGTAGAACTTCCGGTGCCAGCTAAACCGCGAGCGAGCCTTTTCGCAGCTCTGGGCGGCGGGGATGACGACGAGAACGACCAAGATGATGATGACGAGGTAGAAGAGATGGAAGAAAAGAAACAGGCAGTGGAAGAATCTCCGACTCCAACAAGTGCGAAGAAGAGCAGAAAGAAAAAGAAGAAGAAGAAGCAGAAAGCCAAGGCTGCAGTTTCTGATCTAGATGCTAAGGTTGACGAAGGTGAGGATGGAGAGGATGAGATTGACAAGGCTATTAAAGAGTTGAAATTGAGCGGACAAGCAACTGAAATTGCTGGGGAAACATCTACGAAAAAGACCGACGAGCTTCTAAGCATCAATATCGATAACCTGAAGGTTATGAATGAAATGCGCAGGTTGTTTGGCCAAGATGTCATCGAGTCGGCAACCGCCGAGGAGGAGCAAGAACAACGCAACAGGAATCGCCGTGGCCAGGCAGGACAAAACGTCGACCTCGAAACGTTCCTTAGGGGCCCGCCAAATCAGAAGAAGCTACCGGAAGTTTCTTTGCGACGAAATGTCTTTATTCAGGGGCGAGAGCACTGGCCTAGGAAAACGGCTGGTGGTTTGCAGATGAAGCAGCTTGAGAAGAGCGTGGACAAGACGGAGTATACCTACATGCATGACTCGCAGTACGACGATGCACAGAAAACATTCTTCAGATTCGTTGGACAGGGTGACCCCATGAGGATGGTTTGGTTACTTCTTGAGCTACGTGAGTTACACATCTTCCCGACCAACTTATTCGTACCTAACATTTGATTTTCTAGCCTATCATGTATCGACACTGCTTCAAGTCAGCAGTGTGGCGAAGCAAGATCAGAACATGGCTCTAGCATCTGAGCTCTGTGAGCGAGCGCTTTTCACGTTTGGCCGAGTGGCGACGTCCGCTTTTCGACAAGATCTGGAACAAGGGCGTGCCAGACTAGACTTTCGAAGACCTGAGAATCGCCAGTTCTGGCTCGCAGGTTACCACTACCTGCGAAGTTTGATCAGGAAAGGAACTTACAGAACGGCTCTGGAGTGGGCCAAGGTCATGTACGCTTTGGACGAAAGTGACCCTTATGCTATGAGACATTATGTTTTCCCGCTTGCCATCAGGGCTCACCAAGGAGCCTGGTTAGTAGAACTAGCGGAGAGGCTGGTGTCAACTGAAGCTCATGCCGATGGAATATATCTACAACAGGCTGTCCCCCTTGCTCTGCTACAGATGGGAGACGAAAAGCTGGCGAAGGACAAGTTGTGCGAAGGGATCAAGCAAGCTCCGTGGCTGTACTGTGCACTGTTCCAAGAGCTGGGGTTGGATGCGCCTCCGTCGATCTGGGGCGTCCGTATAGACTGTCCCAACCGCGAGTTCTGGGTTAAGCTCTTCATACACCAGACGAAGGTGCTCTGGAACAACGCTCAGGTGATAAGTCTACTAAAAGAGGCGGCAAAGGAGATGCCCAAATGCGACCTAGACTCCTTACCGCGGACCGACCCACCCGTGGATCTCGGTGCCACAAGGCTTGCATTCTTGGAGGGTGATACTTCTCTCATCGCTTGCGCGCCACGAGAGTTCTTGGAGCGTCAGCCCAACTTCGAGTTCGACCCCTTGCCCCCTCTGGAAGAAGAGAATATCTTCACCGCAGAAGGGTGTCGTTTGCCGTGGACTCAAAGTCGTCAAGGCACTCGCGCCATGGAGACCCAGATGGAAGCTCAGCTGCGCGGCTTGATCGATCAACGCCTTGCCATGGCTGCAGCGGCTGGTGGCGGCGTCGGTGTCGGAGCAGCTGGCTTTGGAGGTCATCTGGGCGGTGGTGACGACAGCGAAGGCGAGGACGAAAGGAACGCCCTGGATGATGAAGAGTTGAGAAGGGACATCGAGGAGCATGCAAGGAGGGCCAACGCCCCAGGGCTTCTACAGACATTGATGGAAATGTTTCGAGTAGCCCCACAAGAAGAGGTAGAGGCCGAGTCGCTCATGGATGAAACAGCGGCAATGGAAGGTTTGGAGCGAGACATGATGCCGGGTGCTTGGTCCGACGACGAGTTTGAGGACGACGATCATGACGGGGCTCAGCGTAGAGATGAGAGGTAAATAGACATGGCCTCAATGTCGTCTTCTATTTAGTAGAACGGGTTGTGTTTCTACATGGGTCCTCGTCTGATTGAGATTTGTAGTATATTATATGTATTATTGCGGGGGAAAGGGACGACAAGTTCTCATCATCTACATATATATCACCAGCACATGGTCCGCCCCAGATACAAGACTTCCCAGTGTATCCCAGCTGTTGCCATAGACCTACCCATAATTGGTATCGCAGACCCTTGCCCAAACGGGAGTTTATCTCCCTCCAGAGCCAAGAGATTATCATTGCGCGGGATGGGGGGCGGACAAAGACGTCAAAAGGATCGGACGTGAGTAAAAAGCCGTTCGCGACAATGGTGCTATCCCCCTTGTGGTGCAAGAAGCGGAAAAAGATTACTAAGAAGGCCCTCCAGGGGGCTCAGTGCAGGATGCGCCCGCCTGCTGACGTTGGGTGTGTGTGAAAGACCCCGCCCAGCATCTACTTGTAAGGTTAGTTTTCTATTCCTCGTGCTGGAGGTATATATAGCTTATTTCGATAAAAAAACATTCACATGTACAAACTTACGATGTCGAGGTGATGCTTTCCCTTTCCCGACATCGACAAAAGAACGAATTGCCCTCCTTGCTATATATACCTAGATGATCAAGGGCCATTTTGAGACACGGGGATTGGCATGGGTACATCAATGGGTCGCTCGTTGGGAATTCTTAGTCAAACTGCGTGCGCGCGTTCTTGTTTGTGGGGATTCCAAGGCTTCTGCCGGCTGTGCCTCAGTCGTGCATTGTCGTGTTACCCCAATTCCAAAGAGTACTCATTCCAAAAGCTGAGGAGGCTGGCTGTCACGGGCGTGTGGAAAATTCTTGTGAAGAATGCAACGAGCCAGTGTTTGATTCGGAAACTGCGTGCACATAAAGTATGATGAGCTTACAACAAGTTATAACACCTCCTACTTAGTACTAGTATATACATGTATGTACATCACCATGCATGCCTCAATATCTACATCTACTTCTCGGGGTGAAACAAGGTCTCCGTCCGCTGGCAAACTTCTTTTGGTCTGTTTCTACGCGCAACATCTGGCGGGCGCAAAGTTCTCTCCGAATGCTGTTGGGTCGCATTAATGGACATCAGACAATGCTTTGGTTTCTGGAAAGGGAATTGTCGGTATTTGCCATCTGGATATAAGTGTTTGAATGCTGTTATCAATCTAATCCCTTGCAACTACTACTAGTTTGTACGGGTAACTTATCTAGTGAGCTTATTTACAGCTCCTACTCCTTGTCCCCTCCCCTCTTGACGGGTCGAGGGGCGAGAACTTACACTCCGACAGCTCGACGTAAAAAAAAGAAGTACTCATATTTGCGATTTCATAGTTTGAAATTGCCTCTGGTATAGCTGCAATGCTTTTGTTGAACAGCGCATTGCCGTTAAAGATGCTTTTATAGTTCACCTATGACCTAGACCTGGAAATATAGTATGCAAGTAGGTAGTACTAGTCATGTAGAAGCTTGCGGCAAAGGAACCGATCGAGGAGTTCGTGAAAAGTGGCCAGTTTTTATGTATATCTTACCCTATGAACATTGGAACATGGTATGCGTGCGTGCATGTGTGTGCGTGTGTGCGTGTGATATTTTTGGGCGGGATCGGCAGCAAAATTGACAGTCTCTGGCAGGCATCCCGTTGAATGTGGCTGATGAGTGGTGGTGGTGGTGGTGCTGCTGGCTGTGGTGGGGTGGAGTATTAGTACGCAGTACCTAGTAGTGAGGTATGGGATCGTTGGCAGGATCCTGTTAGCGCATTGCTGAAATGTCCTCCCCGGCCACGATACGCTGATGCAGGCTTGGAGCCCGCCACGAGCACCACCCCCGTACGTATCGGCGTAGGGATCACCGACAAGCCCGCTTCAGGCTGAGATGCAGTGGTGCGTCCGTCGGTAGTGACAGACGCTGCGGACCACTGAATCTTTGTGTTGTGCACCTCTTGCCGCCCCGAATTCCGGAAGCCTTGATTGAATCTTCCGTTTCGTTCCCTTTTCCCCTACCCAAAACACGCAACCGTGACGATTCAATCATACCAACTCGATTTCGACGACGATACGACTCTTCACGAGCTATTTCCCGCTAAATACTCTTTGTGCGCCCTATCAGCTCTTTCAAGAACTTGGTCCGCTTCTCGTTATCCACGGAGCCCAGCGGCGTTGTTGGTGCTAACCTAGCATCTGAACTTCCACCACTCCGTATTACTGTTTACTGCTTTTCCTCCGGCCATCTTAACATTACCAACAATTGGAGAGATCAGTGATGCTCATGCCTTCGTTACGGCAGGCCTTCAGTGAATAGCGCATTTAGTATTGCGACTGCTGTGGTTCGCACAGAGGTTATTGCGGAGGATCACTCATCTTTTTTCCCCCTTCTTCTTCTTGGTGGCGTTGCGCCCGTAACACAGCGTCTTCGGCCTCCATGGCATCCATGACTTCAATTTACGCCTCCGAAAACGACGATTTGGGTGGCATCGCCCCAAGCGCAACCATGACGACACCGACGGGCTTTTACGACGCGCCTATGCAGCAGCAGACACCCCCCGATCTTCAACATCCTACGCCTTCAACGTCCGGCCATACGCCACAGTCCGCTGGTCAGGCAAGCACAACGCAGCAATCTACCTATTCTACCCATTTTACCCAATCCCAGCAGCAGCAGCAGCAGCAGCAACAGCAACAGCCACAACAGCAGCAGACGAATACGCAACCCAGGAGGCAAAACTCGGTACCGCGACAGCACCAGATCCACGGCTTGACCTCGCATCCGCAGCCCAAGAGCGTTAAACGACCCCGTCCTGTAAAGTCTTGTACCGAGTGCCGGAAGCGCAAGCTCAAGTGCGACAGGTTCTGTCCGTGCTCGCAGTGCCAGAAGTCGGGTCGCAACTGCAAATACGCAGCGGATAAGGATGGCAACAATTCGGATGATAGCGACGCCGAGGATGGACGGCCGTCGAAAAAGGTTTGCGGCGAAAATGGCGACTTCCCGCAACTGACTGGCTATGAGATGACGAGCTTGCCCTTCCTGGAACACTTGTCGGGGAGGATGAAGCAGCTGGAGAGGCATTTGACCGGTCCAACTCCACCTGATACGGACCGTGGGTTGAACAATCATGGACCGAAGCCCTGTGATGCGAATCGCAGTACGCTGCGAACATTGGCTGTCAAACAAGGAGGGCTGCTACTGCAACGGTCGAGACTACATGGACCGTCAAGCCCTCGTGTGATGTTAAACTTGGTATGTGCCTACGTCAAGGAGCGCAAGGAGCGCGCGAATGTGCTAATATACTCGTTAGTTTGAAGATGCCAAGAAGTTTCTCCGGGAGCACACCAATGACCCCGAGTCCAGCGACATTCTGACGAGTTTTCGGAAGATGCACAAACTCCTCCAGGCCGAGTATAAGAAATCACTCTCACCCATCACCGTGTTCGCGGACTCAATGATGCCCGTCAAGAAACGAATGCAGGATATTCTACCCAAGAAACCCGTTTGCGACGCTCTGATTTCTTCGTACATGGGCACTTGCGAGACACTTTTCCGTGTCATTCACACGCCAACCTTTCTCGAGCAGTACAACCGGTATTGGGACGGTACTTTGACATCGGACTACTATCTCCCCCAATTGCTTGCTGTCCTGTCCATTGCGTCGAGGTTCGAGACGAAATCGAGGGGTCTGGGACATGAAAGAGTCGAGGGTGTCCATATTCCGACAGCCTGTGCTCTCATTAGAGAGTGGCTCAACTCCTTGCATGGGAAGCAGCAGATCGAGCTCCCCACCTTGCAGGCTGAGATCCTGCTGGTACTGACGAAGCGAATGATTAAGGCTCATACGCGCGACGGATGGGTACAGATGGGATATGTCGTGCGCTTGGCGCAAGCCATGGGGTTACACCGTGACCCCTCGGAGTTTCAGCCAGCCATTGATCCTTTCAATGCGGAGATGCGCAGAAGATTGTGGTACACTGTGGCGGATCTCGACTTTTTCGTCTCAACCGACTGCAACTTGCCAAGCACCGTCCGTGAAGGAGACTTCACAACTCGGCCTCCCCGAAGCTTGGATGACGTCGATTTGTATCCTGGGATGCAACACCTTCCGCCCCCGAGGCCGCTAGACGAGCCTGGTGATGGGCATACCCAAGCCTATGCGGCCATGTCACTTCCTCTTCGCATGCGGGCTGGTTATCTCATTCACCACATTGACCAGCTTCGTGACTTCAATGAGGTGCTAGACGTAGGCACCAAACTTGAAAGCCATCTGGATGAGCTGAACTACATATTCCCACGGCACGCTCGCCCGAACGATCCTTCCGGGCACCAACATCGAAATGCCCTATACAGAGCTCGCTCTGTCCTCGACATGGCCTTGAGGCGACCTCTCATCGCCCTTTACCGACCATTTGCCATGGGCGTAGCGGATTGCCCCCCACAGATTGTACGTGGGTACATCAAGGCCACGATTGCTCTGACCCAGATGATCGAGGAGATTGATCCTCAGATGCCAGACTGGCGGCACGTTCTCGACTTGTCGCACATCACTCTCAAGGGTGACATGATGCAGGCCGGTATGGGTATTTGCCACTACATTCGTCACAATGTCAACAATAACACGTCCATTGGCCACGCTCTGACAGGGCCTCTTCATAATCGAAATAATACCCCCGACTCTCCTATACCAAATTATGGCGTCAATGGAGGCGTTGAAAATATGGGCGAGGCGATGCCGTGGTCTACTGCTCGGCTCATCCGTACTGCTGAGACGTGCCTTGATTTCCTTGTACAAAACATCAAGAATACCGACACCAAAGATATTATATGTGTTTCGGTGGTTTTGGAAAGCGTTAGGAGGCTATATCCGACAAAAGAGGATATAGCTCATGGCCTGCGTATCGTCCTGGATCGTTGCCTCCACGCAGCCAACTTTAGTCTCGAGAAGCTGGCAGCCGCACCGCCCGACCCGTACCAAAATGAGATACCTGGACTGTCAAGGCAATCATATGTCCAGCCTCAGGCGCACACGCCAGCCGAGTTACCATCACTCCCAGAAGAAGGATGGGATTTCTGGGGCCAAGGTTGGGAATGAAAGTGGAAGATGTTGAGGGAAAACCCCTGATGTACTCCGTATAGTTGAGTAAATGACTGTCAATTGTGGATATATGTGGATTATCAGCGTGCGCGCCGGAGTTTTGGTAACTGAAAGGGCTGGCTGCTTCAAGCGTGCTTACCATTGTATACGTATCATACATAGGCGCATGGGGGGGACCGATGCCAACAATTGGATATAGATGTATTTTGTTTAAAGGAAAGAAAACAAGGTATCCCAGTGGATGTATTGGTGCCATATGTTGTATTCTAATAGAAATAGAAATAGAAATAGATTTCTATCCTTGATCTCACTCCAATCCACGGAACAGAATAACAAAGCCGTCATCAATGCTTCCCCCACGAGATGAATAGTTCAGAACTTCAGAACCACAGGTGATGTCTTATCCCAAGTTTGTTTCTCTGCAGCATCAACCATGAATACTGCCCAATCTCTCTATTGTAATAATCTTCGGGAAGAAGGCACTCCCCCTTTCCGTCCTCGCCAAGATCTCTAATGGCAGGAAGGTGGCCTCTACGTAGTTGTAGGTACGTACATATAGGTAGGTACGACTTTCACACCACAACCACCACCACTTGGAAAAAAACGGAGCCGCGGTCAGACTTGAACCTCGGCATTTTCCCCGCAGTTTCTTTCTTTTCCTTTGTGAGCTGTCGTCATACTTGTACGGCGTCGAACCTTCACCCCTCTTGAACCTGGGGAAAACGTGGGACGAACATGGCATGCTTGGATCTACTTTTAACGTTTTCTATTCCCTTATATTTCCCCGGTGCCCGAGCTGGTTTCCCTTTTTACTTTTCAAAAGCCGCAAACTCAAAAAGACATCCCCTACTTGCGATGCCGCAGCCTGGGCTAAATTCCCACTTCTTCATGTACCCCGATTTTATCTTATAAGAGCCATTGATCAGTTTCTTTGTGCCATACATACCCTGCCAATTGTCTGTTTCTTTTTTGTGATTCCCCCTTTGACAAAGTCAACGTATCCATATCCATCATCGCCATTACCGCCACCTTTATAATCGTCACTGTTCTTCACCTCAAACATAAGCTAGCATCTGCTTGACATATACACCACACCGCCACCATGCCGTCCAAGCAAAAGTCGCCCGTCTACGTGCTAGGCGTGGGCATGACCAAGTTCATCAAGCCCCGCGGCAAGGTCGACTACACCGAGCTCGGTTTCGAGGCGGGCGTCAAGGCCCTGCTCGACGCGCACATCAACTACGACGACGTCGACCAGGGCGTCGCCTGCTACTGCTATGGCGACAGCACCTGCGGCCAGCGCGTCTTCTACCAGTTCGGCATGACGCAGATCCCCATCTACAACGTCAACAACAACTGCTCCACCGGCAGCACGGGGCTCGCCATGGCCAGGACGTTGTGCGCCAGCGGCGCCGCCGACTGCGTCATGGTCGTCGGGTTCGAGAAGATGATGCCGGGCAGCCTCCAGAGCTTCTTCAACGATAGGGAGAACCCCACGGGGACGTCTGGCAAGATGATGGCGGCCACGAGGGGGTTCACCAACGCCCCCGGTGCTGCGCAGATGTTTGGCAACGCTGGAAGGGAGTACATGGAGAAGTGAGTTTTTTTTTCAATCCCAACTACGCCAAAATCAACCAAGGCGAGCATGACGACTAACAGGGAAACACACAAGGTACGGCGCAAAGCCCGAGGATTTTGCCGAGATCGCGCGCATCAACCACGCACACTCCCCCAAGAATCCTTACTCGCAGTTCCAGGACGTCTATAGCCTCGAGCAGATCCAGAAGGCGACCATGATCCACGAGCCGCTGACCAAGCTGCAGTGCTGCCCGACCTCTGACGGCGGCGCCGCAGCTATCGTGGTCTCGCAGGCATTCCTCGACGCTCGGCCACACCTCAAGGAGCAGGCCGTCGAGATTGCGGGCCAGTGCCTGGCCACCGACGCGCCGAGCCTCTTCTCCCGCAGCGCCATCGACCTGATGGGCTTCGAGATGACGCAGCGCGCCGTCAAGGTTGCCACGGAGGAGGCGGGCATAAGCGCCCGCGACGTGCAGGTCGTGGAGCTGCACGACTGCTTCAGTGCAAACGAGATGATTGTCCTTGACGCGCTGGGCCTTTGCGACAAGGGCAAGGCGCACGAGCTCGTCCGCAACGGCGACATCACTTATGGCGGCAAGTACGTCGTCAACCCCTCCGGCGGCCTCATCTCCAAGGGTCACCCTCTCGGCGCCACGGGGGTGGCCCAGTGCGCCGAGCTGGTCTGGCACCTCCGCGGATGGGCCAACAACCGCAACGTCCCGGACACAAAGTACTGCCTGCAGCACAACCTGGGTCTGGGCGGCGCCGTCGTGGTGACCGTTTACCGCCGGCCCGACGGCAAGGCTGCTCCCAAGGTGGACGACGCGGCTGTTGCCAAGAGCACCGGCCTAGGTTACAACCCGGCCACGCAGGCCAAGGGCTTCACCAAGGAGCAGGCGGCCGAGGCGAGGAGCAAGACCAAGGCGAGTGATTGGGCGCTGCAGGACACGCAGACCAAGGTCGAGTCAAGGTTCTAAAGTGTGTGGGATGTGGATAGCCTAAACTTGCGAGATGATAGGTTACTTGATTCGGCATCGACTTTTAATGATTTCCAATGGCAATGTAATATATCAACTTTTCCCGCAACTATACTATTGACCAGGTATTGAGTGATTCTCTTGGTTTTGTTGGGAGCTTTGCGCTGTGCTCAAAGGCAGAGGGTGGTTGGTCACCTGCAGAGTGTACCTATATGTAAAGGGTGTGCAAGATGTTATTAGCACCTGATCAGATGTGCCGCCACACAGCAGCGCGAAGGCCCCTTGTTAGGACATGTCATACTGCATTCGCCGGTGGTCGATAATGCAACGTCGAGGCAGAATTGGTCAGCGGGCGCATGTAGCAGCGGTAAACCAAGACGCCATGTCTTTAGAGTTGGAGCCGTTGGGTTACGTTGAGGGGTTAGGTTAGCCAAGCTGGGAGAGGATAAAACCAACAAAATCAATCAAAGTATATGAGCCAAGTCGCGCTCCCCCTCGTCACATCTCAACTTTTTTCTTTCTTGTCCTTCTTTTTTTGTTCCTTCCATCACATATCCCTTTTCGTCAGACCCCAATCTCATTGATACAAGCCAACAGAGAGAAGCAGAAAAGGAGAAAAAAAGGAAAAAGAAAAAAGAAGCAATGTCTCGCACCTTTCACGTATTCCCACGCTTCCCAGCCGAGATTCGCATCCTCATCTGGGAAAAGGCAGCCGACAACATCACATCCGAGGATGACCCAACCGTGCTCCTGGACCCCGACCTGACCAAGATGGCCAAGTTCTTCTCGAAGCCGAGGGGTTTCAGCATAGTCGAGGTCATCGTGGAGTCGGCGGAGCCCAAGAGGTGGAACGACCTGTTTCTCGCCAACAGGGAGGCCAACGCGGCCACCTGGCGGGTGTGGCACAGGCAGCAGCGCGCCCTCGAGGAGCTGGAGGAGGAACTGGTGAGGAGGGAGGAGGAGCGGGAGGGTCAGCAGCTCGACAGATCCTCGGACCATGAGCCTGTGGAAATGGACCAATGGGAGCAATATGTGCAGGAAGTTATTCAAACGCCGAACGTACAAGCATAGGAGGATGAAGAGAAAAAAAAAAAAGGGTTGATGGCTTTTGATAGGTTGGGTCTGAGCCATGAGCGGTGCTCTCTAGAAGGATTCTGGCGACGGCGATATGGACATTTTTTTTTCTTACAGTCGTTTGTGGTGAACCCCCCTCAAGCAGCACGTCGTCCTATGTTTGGACACAAAGTCAGCTATAGTCCGCTTTGTACGGCGGACCATAGCTGACTTTGTGTGTCAAAATCTGGATATCAAGTTCGAACAATGGGCGGACGTAATAGGTGGGCAAGTCGCAGGGCGTCAGACTTCCGAGTTCAAGAGCCCTGACCAATATATGCACATGGCTTTTTTGACGGGGGGCTTCGACGCCAAAGCTGGCGTGTGATGAATTTAAACTTTATATTATGAGGATTATGGCGGGGTAAAATATTGCTCTGGGGAAGTTGCAGGATCTCGAGGGGAGGTTGAAGTTGCATTTTTCGCGGCGGGGAATATTGGATCGTCAAGGGGGAAATAAATTGTTTGGAAATTTATTGTCTTGTCGTGAGCAAGTTGTCTCAAAACTTTTATCCGACACAGACCATCTTACACGGACGTGAGCAAGTTTCATCGAGGTTTTGGGTTGAGCAAGAAGCGCGGGCGCGCGGGAAGAGGGAGCCTCGGAGAAGATCCTTCCATTATTAATTAGGTATGGTAGTGGGTGATTCCGCTTCCGCATGGTGCAATCCGATCGTGCCAAAATATTGCTTTGCTAATATAAATTAAAACTACCATAAAGGGGGATAGCAACGTCTTCCAAGTTTCTTCCTCATCTTTTTTAATCTATTCTCTCGCATTTATAAGCGCATCACGGACTTGCTTGTACGAGGCATTTCACGCCTCATTTCTCACCCCATTACACCTGTTTTTCTCTTCTTTTCACTCGCAAGATAAGAAGAAGGCACGGTAGCTTAAAGCCCCCCCCTCTTCGACTGCTTCTTACCCCGCCAAAACTACAACCTGACCAATATTTTTTCTTTTGCGACACGGGAACATACAGCGACACAGAAGCACTTTTTTTTCTTTTTACGAGAAATCATCAACGAGACAACATGTCGGACCTTCACACCTACGAGTTCAACGTCACCATGACCTGCGGCGGCTGCTCTGGTGCCATCAACCGCGTCCTGACCAAGCTTGAGGGTAAGCTGCCCCCCCTGTGACACACTGCACTTGTTGGTCGCATTCTCGGAAAGCCAGGTTCCGGCTTCTCACGGTTCCCAGCTGGGGAGCGTCGCGATGGCGCGCGAGTGGTCCCGCCCCCATGAAGTTCTGTCTTCATGGAAAAACGGCTACGCTATATTAATGCCCTCTGCTGGTCTATAACCGCCCGTTGTTGTTGATCCGAGGAACATGCACACCCGAGTAGAATGATACAAACCACAGAAGGCTGACAACCCCCCTATCCCCAGGAGTCGACTCACACGACGTGTCCCTCGACAACCAGACGGTCAAGGTCGTCACCGCCCTCCCCTACGAGACGGTCCTCGAGAAGATTGCCAAGACTGGCAAAAAGGTCAACTCTGGCAAGGCCGACGGCGTCGAGAAGTCGGTCGAGGTCGCTGCCGCCGCCTAAGCTAGGCCAGCCCAGTAGCCTGACAAACTAAAGAAGCTGGGGGAAACGAAGGGGGATGTGCATATACCGAGAACTCTTTTTTCTGACATATGGCGACAAAATCTGTGTTTTTTTTTTTTTTTTTTGTGTTGTACACGAGGGTGCCTTGCGGTTCGGTTCGCCTCTGATCTTTGAGCATTAGCGAAACATGAATGCGAGATGGGAAATTACTTGCGAGTTTTTTTTTTGGTGTGTATTGTGAATGTGAATGTGTGCTTTGATGTAGGTGAAGCGGTATGGTATGGAGTAATACTGACCTAGGTGGAAGAACATCTGGGGTAAGCCCGTCAGCTTTGCACAATTTCCCCCCTCCGCATTCGAGTTCTCGAAGGCTCTATCTATTATTATTACTATCTGGGGAACACGACGCCACCACGTTTGCCAACACATGGGTTCCATCCATTCCAATGTCACGCTCTGGCCGTGGAACCTGGGGTTTGGGCTTGGGGAAGCATCGCAGGGGAAGCAAAGTTGCCCAAAAACCCGCATAATCAACTTAACCCCTCGCTTTTTCTCCTCCCCCAACCCCCCCATTTGCTTTTCAGCGGGGGAGTACAACGTCGAAAAATCCACAAAGTTTCTGCTCACATGAGCTTTTCTTCTGCAGAAGACAACGACAAAGGGCGAATTTGCCCTCATCTTTGTTCTGGTCTTTGCTCCGTCTGGCCGGGCATTATGGGGAATATCCCGCCTACGCCTCACTAGCATTCTTTTTTGGAACGGGTCCCTTTTTTGGTTACTACTACCCTAGTTGAACCAGTGAAAGGGGATAGAAGCCGCTGAGGGGGAGAAGAGCAGCTGCGTTAGTGCCGTCCCTCCGCCTCGAAACCTCGAGTTCGAATGGAACGGAGTTACACCGAAGCAAGTTAAGCTCTCTCCTCCCCCTCAATTCAACCCCCCAAGTGTGGGCATTTTAAATTAGTTCCAATTTTTTTTTCCCTTCGAGCGAAGGTCTTCGGCGAAAGGGAATTATTACTTTTTATACCAATGCATGCATGCATGCAACAACAGGGTTTTATTTTAGATCGGGTTTTCTTTTTCGCTAACAGCTTCCCCCCCCCCTCGTTTCGGGGCTTCGGGGGAGGGGCGGGATCCGCCGAAAGAGTTTCCACACCTTCTTTTCTTTCTCAGCCTCAATCAAGCCAAGCCTTCCCCGTCCCGGCTCGCTCTCAATGCCCGGACGTGCATGCAGCGGCAGAAAAAAAAAAGACGTTGCAGGAATCGAATCGAACCAGAATGGCAAGTCAGATATTTCGGCGAACGGCGAGAGAGTAAGAAAGATTTTCGCTTGGAAATGCGAGCAAAAGAAAGCAAAACCAAATCTTTGTTTACTTCACATCTGTAATCGGCGAAATATCTCCGATTGGCTCTTAAACCCACCATAGCTTTTTTTCTTATTCCCGTCTTCCTTTGACGTACAACTTGCCGCAAGATTGTATCATTGAACTCTCTCTCTCTCAAGGTTGTCTCCCCCCCCGCCAACGGGTCTTTGCCTGCCGGGTCTTTGCCTGCCGGGCAGAGAGACCCTAATGATTTGAGCCACAATCTCGCCATGTCCACAAGCTGCAGTTCTTCACGACAGCGCACAGGTACCTAGTTACAGCTAGTTTTGGTGATTTCTTTCTCACTGCGTCAGGTGTTCTCTTTTCGTTTCTCCCCCAAACTAGGATGAACGGGGGAAGCGTAGATCAGGTGCCTGCTCACCATTCCCATTCCAGCATTCCGTGGTTTTTTGACCTCTTGGTCCCTCTCTAGATCCCAAATCCAGGGCCCCCGAGATGTGAGGGAAGGAGGGAGGGGGAAAGAGACCCATCGCTGATCTTGGGGTCGTGATGTAAGGGGCAAGCGGAAAGCCTCCAATGGACCAACGGGTGTTTTCTCTCTCTCTTTAGTTTCTCTCTTTCTATGTACTCCGTAACAACTTTGGAGTCTCCTTTTCGACAAGGGGTGCCTTCCGCGGCCGATGAATCCGGGGAACCACCACGATTTCTTTCTTTTTCCACTTACTAACTTCACAAACCCCCACCCCACGTACAGCTAACCAAGCTAACGTCCCCCACGCCACCGTTTCATGGGTTACGATGCGATAACGCAAAGAGGGAAAAATCTCGTGCTGAGCTTGCCGTACGACTAAGTTGTCATGGAGTCTTGCTTGGGAAATCGGGGGTTTCCCCCTCCTCTTTACGCCGTACTCCGCTAGAGGCCACCTCTACTACTAGTCCCTTTTTCTCCTCTCTCTCCTCCAGCCCACAGTCGTCCCACCTTATCCCAACGGAACCCCTCATCTCCTGATGATGTAGAGACTGGAGGCGAAAGAGATGAGAGGCCGCAGAGAGCTTCTCGTCTGGATGGAATTGACTTTGATAGCATGTTTCCTACTATAGCTTCCTCTTGCCCGGCTCCGCCGTTGACTACTACATAAGGGTTGCCTTCTTCCCCCAGATTTCCTGACTTTTTGCTTCTTCTCCATCATTCAATCATCTTCATTCCCCCCTTCCATCAATCCACTTTCACAAACTCAATTCCTCTCTCTCTCTCAAGTTTATTAAAACAAACTTCTCTATTCTCATCATACACATCATGTCTACCGTAGAGATCCCCAAGCAGCAATGGGCCCAGGTCATTGAGAAGACCGGCGGACGTAAGTTTCTTCTTCTTTTCTTTACATGTCTACAACAACAAAAGATATCTAGGCTCACACACACATAATAGCCACCAACTACAAGCAGATCCCCGTCCCTACCCCAGGCCCCGATGAAGTCCTCGTCAACGTCAAGTACTCGGGCGTCTGCCACACGGACCTCCACGCCATGATGGGCGACTGGCCCCTGGCCACCAAGATGCCCCTCGTCGGCGGCCACGAGGGTGCCGGCATCGTCGTCTCCCGCGGCGAGCTCGTCAACGACGTCGAGATTGGCGAAAAGGTCGGCATCAAGTGGATCAACGGCTCCTGCCTGCAGTGCTCCTACTGCATGCGCGCCGACGAGCCCCTGTGTGAAAAGGCCACCATGAGCGGCTACACCGTCGACGGTTCCTTCCAGCAGTACGCCGTCGCCAAGGCCGCCCACGTCGCTCACATCCCCAAGGAGTGCGACCTTGAGGCCGTCTCCCCTGTCCTGTGCGCCGGCATCACCGTCTACAAGGGCCTCAAGGAGTCGGGTGCCCGCCCCGGTGACACTGTCGCCATTGTCGGTGCTGGTGGTGGTCTCGGCAGCTTGGCTGTCCAGTACGCCAAGGCCATGGGTCTTCACTCCATCGCCATCGACGGCGGTGCTGAGAAGGGCAAGCTCACCAAGGAGCTCGGTGCCGATGTCTACGTCGACTTCCAGTCTTCCAAGGACATCGTCGCAGAGGTCAAGGCCGCCACCCCCGATGGTCTGGGCCCTTCCGCCGTCATCCTCGTCGCCGTTCAGGAGAAGCCCTTCCAGCAGGCCACCCAGTACGTCCGCTCCCGCGGCGTTGTCGTTTGCATCGGTCTCCCCGCCAACGCCAACATCTCGGCTCCCGTCTTCGATACCGTCGTCCGCATGATCAACATCCGGGGCTCCTATGTAGGGAACCGTGCTGATACTGCCGAGGCGCTCGACTTTTACCGCCGTGGCCTCATCAAGGTCCCCTTCAAGACCGTTGGTCTGAGCAAGCTGCAAGACGTCTTCCAGCTCATGCTGGACGGCAAGATTGCCGGCCGCTATGTCGTCGACACTTCCAAATAATTGGTTTACATGATTTGAGCTTCTTGGTGGTTGGTTTCTATGTTGAATTGGGCGTAAGGCGGGCAATTTTGGCGAGAGAATGGCAATCAAGTGTACTGTATACATCTTGTAGTTGATAGCATGAAGAGACGATTTTGATGAATGAATTTCTTGCTTTTTTTGAGTGAATCTTGCTTCGATCATGTACTTTCTGTGCCCTGTTGTTCCCATGTTCAGCCTGTACTTCCTGTGTATAGCTGTCCATATTCAGCATCAGACATGACTGAATCCTGTCAAGTATCACGACACCTCAGCGATACGCCATCGCATATGATGCCTTCACAATAATCGCTTTCCTATACTTGAGTGAGTTTATTGCACATCCAACTTGCGTTGATGAAAAAAACGACTTTTGCAAATCTATCAATTTCAGTATATTCGAAACATAAACGCTTGATAAAGCCTAAGAACTGCCAGGGCCACCGAGGAGGGCAAATCTCCGTACAATGCCAGGACCGTATTCGTCGTACTATTTTCGAGTTAGTTGGGTGCTTTCTCGGAACATCTCGCGTCAAACTCACCTCAGCCTTGGTGTGGCAGTACGAGCGGAACTCGGGGGTTTGACCCAAAAGGCTGCCACCGAACCATGGACCGTGCCTTTGCCTCTTGTGTGTGATGACCTGGACCTCCAAACCACCACTCCGGGCGCCACCGCTGCGCACCTCGCTAGCCCTGATCCTTGCATCCACCAACTGCTTGATATCACGCTGTAGCCTTCTACCAAAGTCCTTGTAGAGTGTGCTACCACCAGATAGTACAATGTTCTTGTAAAGGCCGCGACGGACATCGATGGGAGACTGCTGGATTACGCCGTCGACGACGTTGGGAAGAGGGGTGAGGAAGTCAGAGCTGTAGATTTCAGGATTGAAGAAAATCTCCGGGGCCAGGAAGCGTTCGTAACCGACGTCAACCGAGACCTGACGACCACCGGGGTGAGACACAACGTGCTTGGTAAACTTGGTCCTATCCCTGTCGTACTTGGCAAATTCCTTGACGATGTCCGGACAGACATAGCAGTGCTCCTCCTTGATCTCCTGAGCTACCTTCAAGGAGGAATCAGCCTCGCCACGGTCACGCAGGAGCGACTGGACAAAGTAGGTAATGTCACGGCCAGCAATGGGTATAGACTTGATGGAAGAGCCAATGACGTATCCCTCGGCAACAGGGATGACGTGGGTAACACCATCACCAGAGTCAATGACGGTACCCGTCAAGGACCTATCCGTCACCTTGGAAGATGTCCACGAGGCAGCGAGGGCGAGAACGGCCTGGACGGCAATATACATGCCCGCACAATTGAATGACTCGAAGAAGATCTCGGCAGTGTTCTCACGGTTCTCGGGAGGATTCAAAGGCTAAAAACAATGTCAGTGCTTCTACTGTGATGTAGCTCGAAGACAGGAGCTTACGGGCTCGGTGAGGAGGAAGTAGTGGTCCTCGGGTTCGACACGGAGGTACTTGAAGATGGAGTTGGACCAGAATCTTTCCATATGATCCTAAAATCTATCAGTTTCACAAGCATCGTCCCGGCTCATGATTAGGGAACATACCCAGTTCTCGATCTGGCCGTGACGAATGGGATAGTGCAAGCCATAACCTGCGACCTCGTTAATTCCCAAGTTGCATAGTCGAAGAACTCGCTCCACGTACCGGGACCCGACGAAGCGGCAATTGCTTCATCACCAATAAAGAAGTCAAGGTCCTCTGTCCCACGCTTTGCGCCGAGATGGCCACCTGATCCCGCTCCTCCGGTGAGAAAAGAGGGTTTATTCGCGACCGCCGGACGTCCTGATCCGGAGCCCCCAACACCACCAGCCGGGCCCTTGGTTGCAATAGCGGTCGGGAATACGAAAGAGGGAGAGTCGTTTCCGGCAAAACCTGGGTATCTTGTAAGTTTACAGATGAGGTGAATCGCAAAGGTCCGTCGTACCTAGCTTGGAGAAGCCGGTACCGCTGCATGGCAATGTCAGCTAGAGCACAACCAAAGTGCGGGGAGTTATCGAGGGAGCTCACTTGTCCATGACAACGGCGGGAGTTTGGTTTGCCATGACTGCGACGAGACGCCCGAAGCGTGTGATTATCGTTCGGGGAGTTCGAGGAGCTTATTGCGCGTGAATTGAGGTCGGGGCGGAGGAAAGAAGGACGTGTCGTTGGCAAGACGGCCACTGAAGGTATGTGCCTTAGGAGGCGGCTCTAACGATTGCACAACCAAGCCGGCGGGCTGGAGCTCCCCAGTACGCACGCCGTACGTGGTGAGTTAGCATGTGGGGCTCACTGACGAAGCGCGGACCAAGCCAGCACAAGCACCATTAATAGTGGTCCGTACCTAGCAGTGAGAAGGAGCGCCCCGCCAAACTAAACAGTGTCGGCGCGACCAATATTCCGCCGACGTCATTACTGACATTTTCCCATTACTCCGTTCGCACCTGGGAGGTTTGACCTGTGTGTAATAGCATATATTAGGTACGTAGGCTGCCGTTGATGCGGGATGCCTTCCTTGATATTCATCCCGCTCAGCTCAAGTTTTAGCAAGCTGCCATAAACCAATTATTGGAAGTAATACCGATAAAAACTCTCTTGATTCATCCCGCCAAAAAAGCCCCCCAACCACCCGCTATTGTGATTCAAAGACCCACCTGCCTCTTCGCTTGCTTTTGCATCAAACAATAGGAAGCTGCATCACACTTGAACATGAAGCCTCGTGTCTTAACGGAAGCCTCATCGCGGCTACAGGCATGCCAAACTAATATAACCCACTCTCGCTCTCGGGAAGGGCAAATGAAGGGGCGAGAGTCTGTTTGCTGCTGACGAGGAGTAACATTATTCGCTACTACCACTTCTTGTATAATCGTCATTTTTTATCCATCCTTTTTTCTTCAATCGTCTTCCTTTTACTCCCTAAAGTGTCTGCGGCGGCAGGCTGTCCAAACCATACACCCACCATAGGAATACATACATTTATCTATTATTACCTACGCCAAAGCTGCGCCTTTGTTGACGAATTTCTTATTGCAAATATCACATACGGACATGTCCTTCGACTCCCAAACGCCCGGTTGAGCATGAACGGTAGTCACGATGTTGAGCCTGCTGACGCTCCAGCTATGGAAGATCTCGAATATGGCAGCGATGGTGCCCTTGACCGCGTCCTTCGCATGGGGCACAAGGCCAAGTTTGTCCCAGCTATCTTTGTTCATGCCGGAGCAGGCTTTCACAGTCACCAGAACGAACATATTCACCTCGAAGCCTGTGTAGCGTACGTCACTGCCATTGCGCACTTCCAATCTTCCGCTGACATGACAAAAGGGCCGCGGAAATGGGTATGAGGTTGCTCAAAGCCGGAGCCACGGCGGCAGAGGCCATCGAGGCATCCCTAAAGATCCTCGAAGACAAGGAGATCACCAACGCTGGTTACGGCTCCAACTTGTCAATAGACGGCAATGTCGAATGTGATGCCACCATCGTCGACCATCTCGGCCGAAGCGGTGCTTGTGGTGCTGTTCCAAGTGTGTTTCGCGCCATGTCCTTCACTAAATTTCTTGCTAACGTCGGAAAACTAGATATACGCAACCCTATCTCCTTGGCGAAAGTCATTCTTGATATGAGCAACAGACCCTTGAGCCTTCGCCGCGTTCCGCCAAACGCATTGGTAGGAGAAGGTGCCCGGATTTTCGCTATTGAGAACGGCATAACCACTTTTGGCAACGAGTACCTCGTATCAAAAAACGCGCGAGACCGTTTCCTCCGATGGCAAGACGACCTGAAACGCGCCGAAGGCAAAGCTCAGGAAGCCAAGCTGGGTGCTGCTCAAGGTTACGAAGTCGCGGCTCGGGACCCTCAACACTCGTTTCCGAGAGATCACGCAGCTGCTATCATGGCAGGAACGTGGAATGAAGGCCAACCAGATTCTCCCTATGCTGGGACCCCGGGAACTCCTGGGCCTGAGGGGGCTCCTGTCGAATCTCTCAACTCATCCTATTTCAAAATCACCTCCCCTCCGGGCTCCTCTGGGAGATCTCCGCTACACTGTTTACCTGATCGGGCGCAGACGGTATCCAACCTTTCATATGGCAGCCGGGAAGGCCCTCCGACACCTCGTGCTGCAGGGCTACCAAGGAAATCCGATGTATCGGCGCATGCAGTTTCGCGGAATGATATTCTACCAATGCAAGATGCCAAGGCTGCACCAGCCGTTTCTCGGACTAGGAGCTATGCCGATGCTGCCACCGGACAGACACGTCGACCGAAGCAAGCGGATAGTATCCGAAACGATTCCGCTTCTGATGAAGGAAGCTCTACCAGCTTTGCTGACGGTGCTAAGCGCAGGAGGAGTTCAGGTGCCGAGAGCGATGATGAGCTCAAACGGCGACCTGGGAGACATTCTTTTCGCCCCGTCAAGCCCGAGGAGGAAGACGACGACGTCATCACAGACACTATTGGTGCTATTGCCATTGATGAAAAAGGGCACATCGCTGCAGGCTCCTCATCTGGTGGCATTGGGATGAAGCATCGGGGGCGTCTTGGCCCCGCTGCCTTGGTTGGCATTGGCACGGCAGTTGTCCCAGCCGCCGAGGATGATGAGGACGGAGTTACAGTTGCAGCTGTGACAAGCGGTACAGGGGAGCACATGGCAACCACCATGGCTTCTCAAAGGTGCGCGGAGCGTATTTATCGTGGGACTCGTAGAGCCGCCAACGGTGGAGATGTTCAAGATGATGACGAGGATGCCATCATGGAATCATTCATCACCAACGACTTTATGAACCACCCCGGAGTCAAGAGTTGCCATTCAGCTGGCGCGATCGGAGTCATGGTGGTGAAGAAGGTGAATAGCGGTTACTACTTCTATTTCGCTCACAACACGGACTCATTTGCGCTGGCGTCGTATGGCGGAGCAGAAAAGGAACCGCTGTGCACCATGTCTCGGCTATCTAAGGGTGCTAACATTGCCAAGGGAGGTCGCAAGATTCGATTTGATTAAAGGGGACCTTTTGAGTGGGTAGGCATACTTTATTGGGGCACCTATTCTTCTCAGGATGTGAGGGCGGGCGGGACTGGGAATAGCATAGTATAGCATCACGGGCGTTGGGAAAGTCGGAGTTGAGTAGCTTGTATCTCTTATACAGAAGGGGTGCTTGATGCCCTGAAACCTATGAAACGCCGACCAAATTTCTGGATATCCTTAAACAACCTATATATGCGAACAAAAAATATTGTGTCTTCTGAGTTCTGACTGGGCATTTGTACTGAATACAAGATCATCTCGACGGAGTGGCAGTAGCACTGCCTGTATCCTCTCGTATAGCACCATTTATGACCTTCTTCTTCTTCTTTTTCCTTGGTACCACGGCGGGCTTAGCACCA
Source organism: Trichothecium sympodiale (assembly GCA_003012115.1). Classification (NCBI taxonomy): domain Eukaryota; kingdom Fungi; phylum Ascomycota; class Sordariomycetes; order Hypocreales; genus Trichothecium; species Trichothecium sympodiale. Next base: position 42,357 of record PXOB01000176.1, read on the forward strand.
TATTTCCCAAGAGCGAGTGTTGTACCGCAGGTAAGGCATTCTGCAGCCTCGGGCGGTTCGCAGAAGATACTCAAGCAGATTGAGCACACAAATCCCGTGTCGACAACATTCCCATGGCAGAAACACGCCGCCCGAAAGTCCACGGTGTCATTCGTCGGGATGATGAGAGAGTCCCGAGCTTCGGTGTCAGCTATCAGACCAAACATGAGGTACGACAGCAGTCCCTGGGGATCCTCAGCCGTGATGAAGGACCCATTCGTGTTGAAGGAAGCTTGCTGTAGAAAGGCCGAGTCCCCGGACAAGGAGAGGGTGTCGATGGCGATTTGGTTGTGGGCGGCGGCGAAGACGGCGTTCATGGTGGGGATGTACTGCGAGGGCTCCGAGTCGGAGACGGAGATGATGAGCACGCGGGCGCGGAACGAGGACTGAGTCGTCGCGCTGGCTTGGGTCGAGCCCGGGAGGGTGGCCGTCGTGGTCGACGTCAGGGACTGGGCGACCTTGTTGATGTACGACAGGGCCAGGGTCAGGGCGCCGGATAGCTTGGTGGTTGGAACCTCGAGGTCCTCCTTTGTGGTGCCGTCGGTGAGCTTGTTTATCGACCTGAGGACGGCGGCCTCGATCTGGGAGAACTGGGGGTACTTGTTTGCCGAGGCCTTTTGCGCGCTTGGGGGAGGTGGGGGAGGAGCCTCGCGCATCTCGACGTCGCCGCCGCCGCTACCGGATGCCGGGTCGGAAGCGTGGGCGTGGGCGTGGGCGTGGGCGTGGGCGTGGGTGGGCTCGGGGTAGAGCCAGGTCGAGCGGTCGTTGTGGGAGGCCAGGAGGGCGACCTGGTTGACGTTGCTGAAGGAGAGGTGGGCGTTGACGAAGACGAGGATGTTGGCGATGGCGCGGGAGAGGGGGAGTCCGGCCGACGATAGGGCTGCCCAGGCTCGGGGGTTGGTGTCGAGGATTATGGTCAGGAGGGAGGGCGTGTCTTCGGCCGTCGACACGTCGTAGTGGTCTGAGCTGTCGACGGCGTCCATGGTTTTAGGCGGGTTGGATTTTGAGAAAAGAAGTTTTGGTCGTCGTTTCGCTGGGAAGAGAGGGTCGGGAAGCTTATTATTATCAGATGGCGCTTTCTAATCTTTGGGACGTGCTCTGTTCGGTTCAACGGGTAACTTGAGAATGTGGGAGATGCTGCTGCTTCTGCTTCTGCTTGGTCATCGGCCTGGAAGCCTGCCCTCTGTTTCCTCCGCAATGGAGGTTACAGGTTTCCTTCTCTTCTCTTCTTTTTTTCCTTCTGGATGAAGGTGCTGCGATTCGGTTGCATCTAATTCGACGTTAGCGTCATCGCGGTTGCACTAAAATTTAAGTGGTGCCATCTCATTAAGCGGAACCCAACGTCGCTTCCCCCAGAACGCCAAAACACGTGATGCCGCCGTCATTCAACCCCCCCAGAATATGAACAAAAATGTTATGAGCATCCTGAACAAAATATGAAAAAAAAAAAAAATGAGAGAAAAAAGGGAACAATCTTAGAAGCCTCTGATTAGAATCAATAGCCGTTTCTATAGCACCACCTATAGGGATGCATATCCATATTGGAGAAAGTTTGCCTTGTGATGATTAAATATCTAGGTTCTCTTGCCTAGTTCTATTACTCTAGAATCCCTTCAAATCTAAACTTCTAAAAGGAAAAGGCTCTGTCTAATTCTATCGAGGGAGTTTATGTTTAAGAAATGAAATTCTTCTGCCAATGCAACCCTAGTCTTGTCGAGCGCTTTTGGTCTTCTTACTTCTCAGCTTCATCATGATGACGACAAACGCATAAGACGAAACGCAGAAAAGGGCGGTGATGCCAGTCTGTGTTCACAAAACAAGGTCAGTATACGCTGTCTGAAGACGGAATTGATGCGGAAAGGAAATGTCTACTCACATCTCGCCAACCGTACGACTTGGCGTTGATGGCAAACGTCTGGGCGTACTCGGAGCCTTGAGAGTACGCACAATACTGGCAGTCGGAAGCGGCGTTGGGGTCGACGAGGTAACCGGGGTTCGAGGAAAGAAAGTCGGCCATGTACCCGCCGCAGGTCTGGTTGCCGGGGGCGCTGAACGACACCAGCTCGTTTGCCGCGCATTCGACGGCGACGTCCCAGATGATGGGCGTGAGGAGACCGCTGAAGAGGTAGTGGAAAGGGTCGATCCAATAGATCCAGTACTTCCAGAAGGGCTGCATCGCTGCGTATGGCACTACGACGCCGCAGAAAGAGACCATTCCAGCTCCAATCAGGAGAGGGTTCATGATTGCTGCAAAGTATTCGGTGGGAGCGTATGCTGCGATGGCCTGACCGACTGAAGTGTACAGGAATTCATAAACTGACAAAGGACATACCCGTTAGCCTGGTTCGTGTTATAGCGTTGACGCATGTCTTTATCTGTTCGCACGCGATGAAAAGGGGAGTCAGGAGTTTTGGCACTTACAGATCATCTGAAGATAGATGTGTCCGGAAATGCTTGCTTCAACAGGGAATCCGCATGTAAAGTACCAGCAGACAAAGTAAAGTGTTGCGCAAATGATGAGGTAGGGAATCTCCGATATAATCTGAGCTCCAACAAAGGCAGACCAGTGATATGTTTTTGACTAAATCACACACAAATCGGTTAGCTCAAATGTTAACCAAAAAAGAAACCCAACGGCTCCTCAAATTTACCTTCTTCTCTCTCGTCTCGAAAATGTCGCGGTTATGCAGGAAGAATGGCTGCATCTGATTGATGCAGCCAGGTGCCACGAAGATGAAGTTGAAAACAGCAAAGAGCCGAAGCTGCAGATCAAAGGTACCGTTCCCAATCATCCAAAAGGTGAAGCCGCTGAAGAGGGCTGCGAATATGTGAAGATAAAACTTGTTCCAAACATAGTCCTAGCTAATGTTAGCCCCCATGTATTATACATTCCTGTTTCAATGTGTTGGGGTTTGATTGATACTTACCGGTGAACGCCACAGCTTGGTCATCTGCCTCTCAAGAACGATGCGAAGTTGGGTTGAAAGAGGAGTAGCAAAGCTTGCAGTGTCCTCAACATCATGGGCAGACCGGCTCAGAGCTTCCTGATTCAATTCATGGAGCGTCTGCAACGCCTTTTCTCTTTCCGGAGATTTGTTCCAAAGATCTACCCAGTCGACCTGGGCACCAGATTTACTCTGAATGGTTTCTACGATGTGCTCCGCAGGATTGGCGCCTTCGGGGCAGGGCGCGCCGTTGCGAGAAAAGTAGTCGAGGATCGTGGATGATTGAGGGCCAGCTATCGTTCAAGTCAGACTATTAAACCAGCTTTTTACCAACAACACTCGCCGTGGTCATGATAACTTACTTTCACCAAAATAAGCCATATGCCCTCCCTTGGCCAGGAGAAGGAGAGAATCAAAAGAGTCAAAGAGCACGGCGGATGGCTGATGAATGGTGCAAAGGACTGCTTGACCACCGCTGACCAACCGCCTCATGAAGCGCACAATGTTGTAAGCCGACTGTCCATCGAGGCCGGAGGTGGGCTCGTCAAGAAAGAGTAGCGTAGGTTTGGCGACAAGTTCTACTCCCAGAGTGACACGCTTGCGCTGTTCGATCGACAGGCCAGCACCAGGAACTTGAGAGAAGTCAGCATACGACATACACATACTATATTGAGTACAGGGCAATACTTACCACCGATGAGGGCGTCGCAGATATCTGTCAGTTCAAGAAGATCGATGATAAAGTCGACGTAGGCAAGCTTCTCTTCGCGAGGAACCTCCCTGGACTGTCGAAGAAGAGCAGAGAATACCAGCGCCTCTCGTACAGTCGATGTAGCTTCATGCACATCCATCTGCTCGCAATATCCTGTTGTGCGTTGAAAGGAGATGCCCTGAGGTTTTCCATCGATGAGAATGGAACCCTTGATAACACCAGCATCCTTGCGTTGAGCTAGTACATCCAGAAGTCTAAGGAGAGCAGATAAATTGTCAGAAGGTTATACTCAACACAGAAAAACATACTGCCTGTTAGTCATGATGAGGGAACTTACGTCGTCTTTCCGGCTCCAGAAGCACCCATCAGCGCAACTAAGCTTCCTGGCTGCACATAACCAAATACCTTGCTAAGAAGCTGTTTATCAGCACCTTGGTACCGCACAAAATAATCCAGATCATGCCATGTAAACGTCGACTGGCGAATGGTTTGCGATGAAGCAGCTCCAGCATCCTTCGGCTTTTCATCACCCTGATGAGCAGCGGCAGCAAACGGCTCCTTCTTTGCGCGTAATCCCCTCTTGAAGAGTCTTACAGAAGATTGAGAGTGGCTGGACTTGACTTCGAAACCGAAGGAGGTGAGGCAGATAAAAAAGATCCAGAGGCCAATAACAACGCCGATCCCTCGCCACAAATGACCAGCAGCGTAGCTGTATTGCTGGCTCACGTAGTCGATGCCACGAATGCTACCGTCGGCATCGCTCCCCGGGACTGTGCAACCCTTGAACTCTACAGACATGGAATCATACTCGGCCCCATAGGGGATGTACTGAGGTGAAACGCAGTCAAGCTCGAGGCCTGAGAACTCGTTGACCATTAGAGTTTCGAAAGTGTATGATGCAGGGTTGAGATAGAAGATCCAGCGGAACCATGGGTGCATCTTGCTAAAAGGGATCAAGTAGCCTGCGATAAGTTAGTAGTATATTCATTGTCATGACCAGACAGCCAGCTACAAGTGGCCAAGGGCTGTTTACATACCTCCGTAGACAAAGAACACAGTTGAGAGAAGGCCAGAGATCAAACTCGCCGTGCCAAAGTGGCTCAGCATAGCGCCGATGGCGCGGAAAAGCTGCAGATAGCAGAGCGTGTTGACGATGCAAGCGAACCAAAAGATGAAGAACTTGCCGGCTTCTTGCTGCAGAGCACACATAAAGTACAATATCAGTGAGAAGCAGGTTATCTGGACAACGACCACAGGGATATCTGTGATTGCATTTGCCACGCAAAACGCCGTTGGTCTGTAGTAGCCGAAGCGCTTGTGCCTTGACAAGATGGGACGGCCCATGAAGGATGCCGTCGTCTCGGACATTCCCTCCAGGAGGAAGTAGAGAACTGGGAAGAAGATAGCTCCAGGCCGTAAGAAAACAGAACGACTGTCCATGGGCAAATCATAGAACAAGCTTCCTACAACCAAAGCCTGGATGATGGCTGAGAATACTCGGATGATGAGCGAAAGCTTATCTCCAAGAATAATCTGCCATTGCCTAAAATTCCTCATCAGCATCATGTCAAAGTAAAACGGTGTTTGGCTACCTTGTTTCGAGCCTTACTTACCTCTTAGTACACGCGATGATTTGCTCCGTCAGCCCAGCTGTATACACCGATCTATTACCCAGGACAAGCTTGCGGCTTCTCTTCTCGCGATCAACGGCAATCTTGAGATCTTCAACTTCATCCTGCAATTGTGCAGGGTCATCCATCTCCCTTTCCATCTGCTCCGACATTGGGCTGTCCAAGTAGGCTTGAGCCAGCTCTGCGGCCGTCTTCGGCGCAGAAGCCTCGTAGCCTGGTCGGATTTGGCGTTCAGTCTCTACGGTGACCGAAGTTAGGAAGTCGGCAACGTTGGCGCCTCGGGGGCAAACGAATCCCAGGTCCTCAAAGTAGGCTTTGGCGGCGATGCGGGGTCCGTAGTAAATGACTTGACCATCCGCCAGAACAAGAACCTTGTCGAAGGCTTCATACAGGTCGTTGCCAGCTTGGTAAGTCGTCACCGCGATTGACTTTCGATTTATCGTGGCATCCTGGCGCAATGTTCGAGTTACTTCCAAGGCTGTGCGGGAATCAAGTCCTCGCGTCGGCTGATCCCAAAACTGAATGGGTGCCTTCAAAGATCCTGTTAGATGGCCGTCAAAGCTAGGGCTGGTCTCAAGCTTACCTTTGCAGCCATGGCTTCGGCGAGCGATACACGCTTTCTTTCACCTCCAGAGACACCTCTGATGTACTCATTCCCTACAAGAGTCTTTTTAGTGTGATCTATGGAGAGGCTCTCCAAGATACGATCCCGCATAGATCCCACGAATTCACTCTTGCTCTCCAGCTCTTCAGGTCGTTCTCTCGGGACTTTATTTCGAAGAGCAAACTTCATTGTTTGGTTGACCGTCAAGGTCGGGAAGTGAGTATCGTCTGTTGAATAGTTAGTGCCAGCAACTGAGCGCAACTCCTTCGAAGAGACAGACCTTCTGTGTTGAACACAACTTGTTGTCGATATCTCTTAGCCTCGGTATGATTCAAGCTGCCGTAGTAGGTTTCACCGGTAACTTCAGGGAAGCTCTCTCGGTGATTGGCGAGAACGTAAAACAACGAGGTGCAACCTGAACCTGGTCGTCCCAATACCAAAAGCTATCGGAGGATGGTCAGCTCGGTCCACGAGCCCTATCATCATAGGGAATGCTCACCATTTCTCCGGGCTTGACCTGTCCTGTGACATTCCGAAGTATCGTCTGTTACCATTGTTAGGGACCGATTATGCGGAGATCCTTGTCGAAATCCCTGAGACTCACTCTGGATCTGGCAGCATCATATCTACCCCTGAACAGCTGCCGCCCCCATTCTCTGGGATCAGCACGCGATAGCAGTGTCTCTCCTAGTGCCTGATCCGAGGCCTCTACTCTGACTGTCAGGTTCCTGAAAGTCAAAGTCAATCGCTTTTCGATGGGGTCTTTGCCGTATTCCTCGTCCACGTTCTCTGGATACCCAACCTCGGTGCTTGACGAGGAGGGAATGTCTACATCTGTTGACTCGCCAGTGCCCATGGTTGCAGATATTGACTGCTGTTTTCCTCGTCTTTTCTGGGGTAGTAATGTAGGTGAGGTCTGAACGATGCGGCTCAAGGAAGTGATGGCGCCGCTCTTCTTATATCAAACTCGGTTTTCTTACATGCCCCATTAGCGGATTTAGCTGCTGAGCTTTACTCCGATATTAATTCCATAATTTTCACCCTTGATTTGAAAAGTCTTGATATTCAAGACTGAAGAGGCCGTGCTCCAAAACCCTATATCCGTGGTTCGGCGTTATCACGTCGGGGAAGAATCGCCGCGCGTTTTGGACTGCTCGCAGCAGATATAGTTCGGAAATACAGAATCCGTCAAGTATTACAAATTTACCATTGAAATGTCACCATCCATCCATGCTTCTTTCAACGTTATTCTAGAAGCCCCTTACAGGCCGAAATCAAAAACAAGGTTTGGGTCCAATGACAGGAACGCCTCTATATCCGTATTTCCGAAGTTGAGGTCGAGTCCCGCATCGTCTGACAAGAACTCCATACTTGCTCCATCGGTAGGCCGTGCATCTGGGGCCATAGCCGAATCCGCCCGTTGACCATGAACGCCTGGTCCAAATGGCATGGACGGATATATCCACGCGGGCGCCTGTTGGTGGTCGAAAGTTGGCGCCGACCATGCGGTGGGTGCAGGCTGTGGGTGCGGCTCGTGTGCCGAAGACATACGTGTAGATGGCCTCTGTCGATCCTGTTGAGGTTGCTCTTGTGGGTTGAGATAAGAACCACTCGCTTGCTCGTGGCTCGGAACCCCGTTTGGGAAAACACATTGCAGCATCTGCTCAATAGCCGCGATAGTCACGTTGCACTGTTTCCCTGTGCTTTTGTCAGTTCTTGCTATCAACCGCATACACTCTAGTCCTGTCAAAATCCACTGTTTGTTCTTCTCGGCTGACATCGCATCCTGTAGCATATCAAGCAGCAGGATGAAAGAAGCGCCTTCGATGAAGAAACCAAAGTAGTGCACCCCTCGACAAAATTCATCAGCTGCACATGCCCCAGCCAGGAAGCCGATAGTGTTTCTCGAGGCTTCTAAACAATATTCGCATGCCCGATCTAGCCAGGGCAAGAGCTGTTGTAGAGTCTTGGAAGACTGTGGCTTTTTCTTCAGCATATCGTTTCTTATCTTCGTTCGCATGATGATAAATGGCCGAAAGATCAAGATGACCACGTGATGATATACTGCAATATAGCATATTAGAAGTGCCGCGTGCATAATCGTGGATATGTCACTCACCTGTAGATAAGAAGGCTTGACTCGCCCTTTGCTCTGCCTCATCTATGGGCTCATCATCTCTCAGCTGTAGCTCTTTGAGTTCGTCTTCAGCTAATCGTTGCAACCTGCTTCGAATCCCCATTGCGGCGTGCCATACAGGCACAATACTCTCACTCCGAGCCATGTAGATATCATTCACGCAGTCTTTTATGATTCTTGAAAGCTTCACCATAGCACTCAGGAAAGAATCTTCTTTTGGCAATGACAGGCTTGGATCTGGCTCCGGAATCGCGCTGGGCCGGCCCATCATGTAGCAACTCCAGCTGCAGAATGACGGTCAACAAGCAATCACTACAAAACATCAAGCTCACTTACGTTTCCATAAAGTAGAGGCACCAAAAAAGTGTTTCTCGATACGCAATTTCTTCAGGGGACTTACTGCGACAGGCTGGAGCCCCTTTATGGAGACCTGTCGCGACGGCCTTTCTCACTGCTACGCCAAGGTATAGGAAATGCGCGTTGAGTTTGGCCCTTTCCATCTGCAGCATACCGTATTGAGATGTCAGCCCAGAGTCAATTATGCATACTTAGGGTATACTTATCAACAGTAAGAAGGCATACACCATCTGTGCATTAACAACATCGTCCAAAAGTGCACAGCCCATCTTCGCTTTCTGGTGGAAGAAGTCAGATATGGCTTCATCATTTGCCATATAAGAGCCAAAGCACAAAGCTATCATTAAAGTGACGCTCTCGGGAGAATCAGCCTCGATATTCGAAGGGGCCTTGACGAACTCCGCCAGCCAACGTCTATAGGTCGCCTTGCTAACAACCGGAACCACGTGCCAGTACGTGGACAAGAACCTTTCCAGATAGACGCTGACTCTGCTTGGGTCGACCATCAGAAAAGAATGGTCTTTGATATTTGAAGAGCCGTCTCCCAGGTCCCCAAAGAAGAGCTTCCGATGTTTGAACTTGTCTAAGCTAGGACCGGCCTCCTCTACTCCTTCACGCTCCGGAGCATGGAATTGACCTTCCACCTGTAGGTGAATAAGATGGAATAGGGTAAAGTTGGATGACGGCCCATAGTATACTTGCAAAATCCTTGACGGTGACGTTTGATGTGTAGCGGCTACGCTGTAGTCGTGTACACTTCGCTGAGTAGTGAAGCTAGAGGAGACTGTGGATCCTATGAGCGGCGGCTGTAAAGACGACCCTGCAGGTGCTGGGAGCGGCTCAGGGGCATTATTGCTAGATGAATCCCCGGAAAATGGAGGGCTTTGATTCTCGGCATTGGATCTGGCTGGTGTAGAAGTCTTGACAGAACCCATATGATGTCGCTTCGATCCGCGCAGCCTCGCCTTGTTGCGGACCAGGCATTCGACATTCTTCTTCATACAATATGAGCAAGGTGTATTCCCATCACATCGTATTTTCCTGCTGCGACACTCTTCACAGGCCTTGGATATCCGCGTCCGGCTGGGCAGGGGTTGAGCCTCTGGTGTCGGTGGTATCATTCTGGCGGTAAAGAAGAGGACGGACTAGAACGGATATCCGAAGAATTATGAGCAATATAGAGACTCAATGTTTCGCTGTAAGCAAAAAATATCGTGTAAGGGTCTATAGATGAGATCAGAATTCCGATTACTGATTACTGGAACGAAGGCCGTATATCCGCATATCCGAAAGGTGGGGCGGTGCTATGACCTGCCAAAGTCCATCTGATTAGAGATCATGAAGTCCCCCATTGATCAAACAGAGTTTGTTTTGGTTTGATTTTTTCCCCTCCTAATTTTTGGTCAGTATAAATTTGTCAGGCCCAACCTTATGCTTACCCGTCTGGTCCCGGCCTAGCCGCGGTAGCTGGTTGTCTGTATTGAGCTGCCTCAACCCAATGAGCACGCATCATGGTGATGCCGTCTTGAAATGCGATTGTAACGATGACTGTTGTCGAAAGCTTCCCTATTTTTGTTCTATTGAAGAACAGGGTCTGTATCTCTGGCCGCGTATGTACCAAGACATTCGTGCATATATCATGAAGTTGATGACTCGCAGAGAACTTGCACTTGTGCTCTTTGCATCATGGTTCATTTTGCCCATTGGTACAGGGTAGTGGCTCTGTGAGTAGGGAAGGACCGACCGACCCATCCGGCTGGACTTGACAGTTCCCTCTGCACGGACCACCTTCCCTGGACCCTTTTTTTTTGGAGGATGGTAGGGAAGGAACGTAGGCAAAAAGCTTGACGTGATGGGAAGGCTGCCCGCTTGACCTACGACCCGGAGTGAGGAGTAAAGACCGCAGATAAGCCCACTCACAAGACTCCATGCAAAAAAGGCTAATTTCATCATCGCCAACACCTCTGACTGAACAGTCTTACGTGTCTCGAAATCATACTCACATTTCTCCAGCAAAAGAAATTATCAGATAATACCCTGCAACCTTCATTTTCTTGGTCCAGCCCCAACCCATTACCAGCTTCTTGGGTCTGGCCCGCCCACCAAGCGTCGAACTAGCACTTATAGAGTGACAGACCCCTGGTCCAACATCAGACAAAGAAACCTATCACGCTCTTTACCCAGCTGGCCTAGCTTTATCTTCCCATCTCCAAAGCTCTTCACACCCTTTAGCTACCCATCACTCATAGGTTTTCAACCTCCGCCGAGATGACGGAAGCAGCCGAGACGCTGCAGCAGACCGGGCCCCCGGCTTCTGTCGAGGACCAGACCCTCATCGTCTTTGCCAGATTGATGGAGGGGGGGCAGGAGGATGAAGAAACCTGCCGAGATCTCTCAGAGCTCACTAAGCTGCTTGATGATGACTTCGAAGCTCAAAACAAGGACAAGTCTCACAAGAGCATCTGCAGTGTCATCGACAGCGACTGTGTTGATACCTTGCTGGCCTACCTCGACATGCGCCAGCCCGACGTAGTTCGGGGCCACGCTACACTCGCATCCTCTGCATATCTCAAAGCTGCTGGAGAGAAAGGGTCCCAAGCGTTATCGACATTCTTCTTTGACCGGGTCCGGCGCGGAACGTATGATGATTATATCGTGGCCTTTTGTGTCGCTTCGTCCATGTTCCCTATTGTTCCTGAGTTGACGGCCCAACTTTTCCTCAATGAAGGCTTTTTACCTTCCCTCGGCCCGCTAATGAGAAGAAAGTGGAAGAGTCGCAAGGTGGAAACGGCCTGCTTGGAGATGCTCAACGCTGCGTGCATGAATGGACACTGCCGCGAGGCTATTCAAAAATATTGCGTGGAGTGGCTGGAAGAAGTGGTGGACCAAGATCCTACCGAGGTCGTGCGTAGCATGAACAAAGATCCAAACGTTCAAAGCGAAGGAGGATCAATCAATATGAGAAGGCACTCTGAGCAAGTACAGCATCTCGCTGCCGTTATCCTCGCAAAACTGAGGGTGAGTACTATGAATCCCTATCAACCGCTCTGTTGATGGCTGACTGACCCAGAATGAAGGCCGTACCCTCGAAGCCGTCGCCGAATGATCCCGAGAACTCTCGAGTATCATCCGCGATTTCTACTATTGAAGATCTATCCGGCATCTTCACAAAGATGATACTCCGTGATGGTGATAATGCCAAGCAACATTCCATTGAAGGTTTGGCATATGCCACGCTGCAACCTAAGATTAAAGAAAGTGTTGTGGACGACACTGAGCTGTTGAAGAGATTGGTCCAGACTTTGTCTGAGGCCCAACCGAGATCTCCTTCCACTTACGGAGCTCTGAGTATCTTTGTCAATCTGACAAAGTACAGACCCCTCATGACTGAGGAGCAAAAAAAGCTGGATCAGCTTAAGGCCTACGCAAACGCTGCTGGAAAACTTGCCGGCCCGAACCCGTTGGATGACGATGAGCATGTTGAGCGACGATGCAAGGCGGTATTCGATGCAGGTATCGTTCCGGTGCTTGTCGCACACAGCAAGAACGGTACCCCGGGCTCACTAGCTCTCATCATTTCCATTGTACATGCACTTACTGTTACAAAGAACCTTCGTGGGCCTCTGGCACAACAAGGCGCCGTCAAACTGCTTCTTTCTGTGTGGCTCGCATTATCGGAGAAAGACGAGGTTGCTCGCCGAACGGCGGCCCAAGCGCTCGCACGTATTCTTATCAGCACGAACCCAGCCCTGGTATTTGGAGGTAACAGGTCCAATGCTATCAATGCAGCCTTGCGTCCCCTCGTTTCTATCCTACCTCCTGATCCGACGGCGGAGGTACGAGACCTGCTGCCGACCTTCGAGAGTCTAATGGCGTTGACCAATCTGGCATCCCTCGAGGACGAAGATACACGGAGGTCAATCATTCGTGCTGCCTGGTCACAAATTGAAGAGCTGCTGCTTTCTCCTAATACACGGATTTCCAAGGCTGCCATGGAGCTTGTGTGTAACCTTTTGCAGGCACCCGAGGGCATTGCCCTCTACGCGGATGGCAGCCCGCAAGCCAAGAACAGGTTACACATCCTCCTTGCGCTCGCAGATTCAGAAGATGAAGGTACACGTAGCGCAGCAGGGGGGGCACTAGCATCAATCACCACCTTTGAGCCAGTTGTTCAACGTATCATGGAAAGAGAACGTGGCGTAGCCGTGATTCTGGCCATGTGCGTTGATCCAAATGAGGATTTACGTCATCGCGGGGTCTATGTGATCTACAACATGATTGCACTGGAAAACGAGACGGGCAAGAAGGCACGGGAGTTCATTTCTGGTCAAGGTGGCGTCGATATCATGAAAGAGTGCCTGAAGTTGAGCCGAAGACCGGAGGTGTTGCAAGTCACGGTGCAAGTGCTCAAGGCACTCCTCGGACAGACGAAGTAAAAGCTTATTGCATAGGATGGCTTTTTGCATACGGTGGTATATTGGGAAAACTGGTTTGCGAGTTTGAAGACTCGATGGTGTATGATCTGACGTCAAGTTAATGGATTTGATGTGCATCTATATATTGAACTTGTCTGAGAAAAATCTGGTATCAGTTTAGAAATACATGTGGTCCTATCCATAATGCTCCTTCTATTATTATTCCTTGGACTCGGAGACACGGTTGAGGATGGCAACACCCTCGACGTGGCCAGTTTGAGGGAAGAAATCAAATCCCACCAGGCTCTCGATCTCATACCTAGCACCAGCACCTCCGTCGCCTCTGACTAGATATCCAATATCTCTGGCCTGTGTGTGCACGTTACAGCTGACGTACAGAACCCTCTTGGGGCCAAACTCTCTAAGCTGACGCAAGAAGTCGTTGTCACAACCCTTGCGAGGCGGATCGAGAACGACGACAGTCTGGTCCGCGTTGTACGTGACGCTCTTGAAAAGTTCATTGGCATCTGCGGCGATAAACTTGCAGCGGCCTTCTAAGCCGTTGCGTTTGGCGTTGTCGCCAGCAGACCTGATGGAGTCGGCGGCAATGTCGATGCCTATTGAGTCTTCAAAGAGGGTAGAGAGGGTAACGGTAAAGAGCCCTGAGCCCGAGTAGGCATCGATGAGGTACTTGAGCTGGGAGTCTGGCGACGAAGAGGAGTTGTCCGCGGGTAGGATATTGTCCCGGACGTAGGATGTGAAGCGAGGGAGAATTGAGTTGTTGTTCTGGAAGAAGGAACCTGCGGGGTTGGTGAACTCATAATTGTCGATGTACTCTGTCGTGATGTTCTTGTGGTTTGTCTCGCAGATCTTGATATCTACGGACTCGCCATCCTCCGTTTCACTACGGACGGTGAAGGGTGGTTGCTCTTCTGGCGAGGGTGCTTGGTCTTTGGGGTAGCGTGTTGTAGACTCGCGGAGGAGAATCGTCGATCCGGCCTTGTATTTGGCATACTCTTCTTGCATGCGTTCTCTTTCCCGCGTCATGCCCTTGTTGAGGACCTCGGTGCCGATAGGGCACTCCTCGATATCCATAGTCTGCCGCCTCCCCTTGACCATGAAGCCGATATCGGGGCACTTTTCGAACCCCGGCCGCTCAGCATTGTTATTCTTGCCCCTCCCCCTTCTCCTGTGGCTGTTGAACCCAGGTGGGCCGTCAAAATGGGGTGTCAGCTTCGTCCTGTAGCCATACTGCAGCGGGCTCCCGATGGTGTCCTTGACGGCCGGCACCAGCTCGGGCGGCAGGTCGGAAAAGTTCCTGAAGGCCTTCTCGACTATGCGGCGCTTGAGCACCAGCTGGTCCTCGTAGGCGAGCATCTGGAACTGGCACCCTCCGCAGGTGCTGAAGTACCTGCACTTTATGCGCGAGTCATCGCGCTGCGGGGCGGGCTTTACGACGGAGATGAAGTCGCCGATGGAGTATCCTTCCTGCCGAAGGTGCTTGAAAACCTTTATGCGGGCTACGTCTCCGGGCAGGGTGAAGGGGACGGTGTAGACGCGGGTGCTGTCGCCGGGGACCATGGCCAGGCCGTCCGAGGTGGAGGAGATGTCGACGACCTCGACATCGACCTCTGAGCCCTCTGCCGGGAGGGAGCTGAAGTCGGGCATGGGCAGCTCCTCGCCGTCTGGCAGGTCTGGGTTGCGGCTGATGAGGAGGTTCTTGATATCCCGGGCCAGGACGTCTTCTGACGAGGCCTCGGTCGTGTTTCTCTCACGCTTCGGCTTCTTCATCTTGTACGACTTTTGTTGCTGTCGATTATTCCCCCCATTCCGGGCTTGCTGGTTGGGTCTGCCATTCTGAGACCTCTCCGACTGCACGGGGTCGCCGGAGTGATCCCTCTTCCTTGCTGCGAACTTGTCATCGAAGCTAGGAGCTTCAGTAGTGGTAGAAGCCATTCTCAGTGATGATGGCGCGAGAGTCGCCAATGGTATTGAGTGTTTGAGAGGAAGATGCAATCGTCTCACCGAGACAGCTGAAATACACCTCCAGGCCTTCATGGACTCTATATTGTGAGAATTGCCCAAGGCCGTCTCCAGTTTCTAGGTAGAATCTCAAAAAGGTAACCTAAAAAAAAAGTATCAAACCTTCATGCGGGTCGATGGATTGGGATGTGAATAAAGTGTGCTGTGATTGGTCAATTATTTTTCACAAGGTGGCGGCATTCATTTTCCCCCCGGGATTCAGATAAGATAAGAGAAACTTGTTAACGCGACCAACTACAGTGGGCGGCGAGCGCGTTATCGGCGGCACCTACCTGAAAGTAATGAGCGAGCATCAGCAGACACCCAATGACTGGACCAGGCAGCTGCTGGTCTGGTGCTGGGTTCTACGAGGGAAGGCGCGCCGGGCGGTGGGCTCTCATGACTAGCACGATTAGGAATTACCTACATGTACTCCGTACAATGAATGACCTTTTCTTCCTTCAAGTTATTACTTATCTATAGTCTTGTCTCATCCTTGATGTAAATTCATTCTTTGCAAAAAACTATACTCGCTCATTTCGAGTTTTAGGTTTTTTTACAAAGTGTCCTTGAGTTTTACACTTCTTCTTTGACCACGGTCCCTTGTTCGTGCGACAATAAACCTACCGACATACCGACGTCTTGGTACGGGGGTGGCAGGCAGCCCAGACAAGGTCCAGAAATGAGTGAGTTCCAGTCTAGAAACCTTGTAGCTGTGCGACAATATCAGCCCTCGGTTCAGTTTCGCGAACTTTTTTGTTTCTTTTTTTTTGTGTCACGGCAGGCTAACTTTTGACCATTTGTCAGGGCCGTCAAACTTTCTTCCTTCTCGAAGCCTAGAGATTCTCATATCAGCATCGCTGCTGCATGGCCTCTCGACAGCGAGCCCGATATCAGAGATCTACTTGGGGCCTCATCACGGCTCCAAGGGCGGTGTGGCCAGCGAATCTAAAGAATGCAGCGTCATAGGACGTGATCTGCTGGCTAGAGGTGTACGTGAATTATTTCCTCTTTTTCCCCCCCTTTTACTTGGTCATTTCTTCGTATAGGGTCTGACGTCGGATTTATTGTGCTTGAGTCGCGTGGCTACTTGTAGGTGGCATGCTGACCGTTATTGTGTTACCCAGGGAAATGCGATTGATGCGTTGGTGGGTACGACGTTTTGCGTCGGCGTGATTGGCATGTACCACTCTGGTATCGGCGGGGGTGGCTTCATGGTGGTGAGGGACGCAGAGGGCGGCTATGAGGCCATCGACTTCAGGGAGAGCGCCCCCGCGGCCGCCTTCCAGGACATGTACCAGGGAAACGTGAACGGCAGCATTTTTGGAGGCCTGGCTGCTGGTGTGCCCAGTGAGGTCAAGGGGCTGGAGTATGCCCATTCGAGATATGGTGCGCTTCCTTGGAAGACGGTGATGCAGGGTGCTATT
Source organism: Trichothecium sympodiale (assembly GCA_003012115.1). Classification (NCBI taxonomy): domain Eukaryota; kingdom Fungi; phylum Ascomycota; class Sordariomycetes; order Hypocreales; genus Trichothecium; species Trichothecium sympodiale. Next base: position 58,646 of record PXOB01000176.1, read on the forward strand.
CATATTGCTCGGGATGGGTTCAGAGGTAAATCATGTGCTGATGTCTTGTATGTGTATACGCGCGCTCACTTTCAGTCAGTATCCGAGGATCTTGTCAAGTATGCAGATTTTGCTACGAGAAACCGGTACAACTTTCTTGTAGAGGACCCGATTTGGGCCGAGGAGTTTGCGCCGGAGGGTACGTACTGGTCACACGAGAAGAGAGAAGAGAGGGAGAGATGCGACGACACTAACATCCAACGTAGGTACTCTCGTCAAGATGGGAGATATCATGAAGCGGGAGCGTTATGCAAGGTTAGTTTATCGTGTGCAACACATTGCCATGTTTCATATCGCCTCTTCTGACGCAGGTAGAAAAGAACCCTGGAAAGGATCGCGAATGAGGGACCCTCGGCCTTCTACACCGGCGACATCGCCGAGTCCATCATCAACACCATCCAGATGACCAACGGCACCATGACCTTGGAGGACCTAGAGAACTACGAGGTCATTTCCCGCCCAGTGCTCACAACATCTTACCGCGGCCTTGACCTCCACGGTATCAGCTCGCCCGCCGGCGGCGCAGTCTCCCTCAACATCCTCAAGATCATGGAGCAGTACGACACTGCCGGCTGGCGCGCGGACCGGGGGCTCACGATGCACCGCTTCGATGAGGCCATGCGCTTTGCCTACAGCGCGCGTTTGGACCTCGGGGACCCTAGCTTTGTCGAGGGTGTGGGTGTCCTCGAGCGCAAGCTCGTCAGCGAGAAAAAGGCGAGACTGGTCAAGGAGAGGATCATGGATAACCAGACGATGCCGGTGGATGCTTACGACGCAAAGGGCATCTACGCCAGTGAGAGTCATGGTACATCGCACATCGTCACGGCCGACGCGGCTGGCATGGCCGCGTCCTTGACCACCACTATCAACCTCCTCTTTGGCGCTCAGATCATGGATCCTCTTTCGGGAGTCATCATGTAAGATAAAATCCCCTCCCTACAAAATAATTCATATAATCTCACGCTAACATCGTTAAAAACATCCAGCAACAATGAGATGAATGATTTTTCCATCCCCCACACCCGCAATGAATTCGGCTTTGAGCCATCAGAGGCAAACTTCATCAGGCCGCACAAGCGACCCCTATCCTCCATCACCCCCATCGTCGTATCCCGCCCGGCCACCTCAACGGGACCAGAGACACTCGTAGCAGCCGTCGGCGCGGCAGGCGGCTCCCGCATCGTCTCGTCCACAGCCCAGGTCATCTGGCACGCCCTTGAGCACAATCTCACCATCACCGAGGCGCTGGCGAAGCCGCGGCTGCATGACCAGCTCATGCCGAACCACGTCATGCTCGAGATGTCGTTTGACGAGGGACTGAAGGAGGAGTTGGTGGGCAGGGGCCACGAGATTGAAATGCAGGTGAACGGCTTCCCCAGTGCTGTGCAGGGCGTTTGGAGGTCTGAGGACGGGCTGTTCGAGGCGGCTAGCGAGCCGAGACAGCAGAACAGCGGCGGTTATACTTTGTAGACTTTTCTTAATTATTTAGAGCCTTTTTTTCGTCTAGAGTAACATATATCGGGGGGGTTGTGTGGCTAGGGTTTATTTGCAGTTTAAAGGCTTTTCAATGAAATCACGGCTGGGATATTGCACTTTTTCTTGCATCAAGGGTATCTATCATACTCCAATTAGTTCGAGTATATATGCCGCTTCTCTTACCATGTGCATGCTGTTCGCTGCATCTATGCTAGAATTACAAGAATCATTTGGCCAGCGCTACAAGCCGCTCCATCTCGACGATCCAGTCGTGCGCAAAGACCTCCTCTGTGAATCGCTTTGCCGACTCGCGGGCCCGTAGGCGCATCTCGAGGGGGTTGGGGACGGAGAGAGCGCTTTCGTATCCAGCGGCAAACTCATCGACAGTAGTCGCGTGAAAACCTGAAAGAGTCAGCAATGAAATATTGCAAGGTCGATGATGTTAACCTACCAGTGGGTTGACCGTTGACCTGGACGACAATGTCCAGTTTCGGTCCTCCGCTGTTGTGGACTACAGAGATCAGCCCGGCAGCCTGGTACTCCACGACCCCAATACCGAAATGCTCATTCCACATGGCGTTGATGCCAACAGAAGCCTTGCGCAGCCATGTCAGAATGTCAGACCACGGCGCATCCAGGTGAAACTCGACCTTGTCATTGATGTGCAGCTCGTTGACTAGCAGCCTCAGATGGTACACTCTCTTAGAATCTTGGTCATCCCTGACGCTTCCAATCAAGACAAGCCTGGCCTTCTGAGCCGCCTTGGTACCCGTCTTGACAAACTTGGCAAATGACTCGATGATGAGGGGATGGTTCTTCTCTGGGCGGAACTGAGCGATACACACCAGTACCGGCTGGCGTTTCTTCTCGCTTCTTTCTGAAACCTCGACCTCTTGCTCCATTTCTTCTACCGCACATGGAGGGTAGACAGCTTTGATTGGGTGGTCCTTGTCCTTTTCACCGCGATACGGGCCCCAGAGCCTCTCAATATGCGTCCTTGTCCAGGTAGAGTTTGCCATGACAACATCGATGGAAGCCCCCATCCATGAGTACAGCCGGGCAAAGAGATGCCAGTAAGCCTTCTTGACTGCGCCTCTGAGGCCAGCCCCTTGGCCAGCATTGAGGCCCTGCTTGCCAGTCACACCCGAGGGGTCCAACGAGTTGAGCATGTCGGTCGAAATGGTGGGGTAATGAACGTAGGCGCCAGTCGGAACACGAGGGAAGAGGAAGCTGCAGAGTCCAAGTGCGAAGGCATAGCCACAAGTATCAACGAAGATATCAGGGACAAGTAGGGAAAAGGCATCCCAGGCGAGGATCATGGAACCGATAGATTGGCCAAGGAGAGTGAACCGGGGCCAGGTTGAGCTCAGAACCCAGTCACGTTTGGAAAGATAGAGGAATTGAACAGTCGGTGGGTGAAGCCGAATGTTGAACCGTGTCCGGACGCGAGCGAGGATCTGATCTTTGGTAACCTCGTGGTCACCGGTATAAACGACACATTTAGCCCGAGGCCATCGGTTCTGTGTTGCCCTGATGGCCGCCCAGAGCACTCGCTCACCACCACCGCCGGCATTGCAGAAAGGGTGGAAGAATCCCACAATGCCAGACCATTTCAGGTCTTCCTTGCTGGATGTACTCTTTGAATCAGGGGAAGATTCTATGTACTTCCGAGACTCCTTATCCATGAGGTCCACGAGCACTGTCCGCCTGCCTTCCGTCTTCTTCTGCAGCATCAAGCCCGCAGCGAGGCCCACGGCCCTGAGGATCCGAGGCGTAACCTCAAGGGACACGAACGAGACTAGAAGGGCGAGCATGGTGAGGGTAAATTTCCAGCTGAAGGCCGGTGCCGCACCAGTGGAGGCATCGGCCGTAGGGTCCGCCATGCTGACTGTAGTGTGTAAAGTTTGAGGATATAAGTGCGGTGGGATGTTGGAGTCAAGTTCAAAAGCAGGGAAAGTGGGGTTGGTGACGACGTCCCAGGAAGCTGTAAATCTATAGAAGAAGGAAAGAAAATAGACTATCGGACATTAAGAGTAGATGGCGTGCCCGCACATGACTGAATAAATAAGGGGACAGGCCAGAGAGAGAGGAAAAGGTGGTGTAGGCAAACCCGGTTGTATGTTTTGAAAGAGAGTGTGTGAGTCGACGTGCCACCTTGCGTGAAAGCTTGTTTGTTCAGTTTGCTTAGTGATGGTGCAGAGTTGGAGAAAGCTTAAGCCTAGGTTTCCGATGTACGGATAGATGGACGTCCCCTAAAAAACGTGCTGGCAAAGGGGTCCAAACCGTTGGTGGCTCCGCTATTTGCGAGGGGTAAAAAAAAGATAAACGATGTCATTCATGCCTACGAAGTACAGGATGAGCAAGCATATCGATATCAGTGACACTAACGATAATTGTATTATCAACTGAAGAATAAGTACAAGTATTAGTATATTAACTCAATTTGGCTTGCCGAGCTACATAATTGAAAGATTTCGTGTTTTCGAAATCAAACTTCTCCAGATATATGTACTTGTCTTCTTCTCCTTCTTCCTGCTGTGGAAAACGTAGTGTGCCATTATTTTTGACGGGCTCCCAACTGACGGGCTCAATTACAGGACAACCTGCGCCTTGGCTTGAACTGCACATGGCACATCGTCCAGGACCCCCCACTTTGATCAGCCTGACTGCTAACCTTTACTATCTACAAGTACCTAATTCAAGACTTCAGCTTGGGTCTCATGCAACCCTTTTCGGAATCATAATACTACACCATCCCAGACTTGGTCTTTATTGAGCCATACTCGGCAGCACGAGGCGCCAAGTGCCTAGCCGGCCATGTCTCTTCTTCATCGGCAGCGGCCAGTAGCAGCCGCTACGATAGCCCGTGGTCTTTACGGAGTCGCCAGGCCACAGAGCCTTCAAAGAGGACCAGCTGTGCCCGGACATCCACATAGGTCCAGCAGCAAACGGCAATTCTCAACTGGAATTGCCGCTGCTTTTGACCAGACCGTCAACGCTGCCGCTGACGTCGTCTCCTCTGTCCACCATGTGGCCGGTGTGCCATGGTACATCACCATCCCTCTCTTCGCCACGGCCGTCAATATCGTGGCTCGTTTCCCAGTTCAAAAGTCAAACTATAAGCGGACCCTCGTGAATCTTGACACCCACAGCGTCAAAGTAGCGTGGTCAAGCCGAATATATTCTTTGCTTGCTCGGAATCCAAAGGGGAGGCCTTCAAACGAGCAGCTGCGCAAGCAAGCGGCGCCTCTCATCGCCAGACGTTGGTCGCAAGTGGACAAGGAGTTCGGCTGCCAAAGCTGGAAGACGTATGTGAGCGGTCTCAGCTCCATGGTGCCCTTCATCTTGGCATCGGAGGCACTGCGTCGCCTGGCCGGATACTCTAGGTTTCTCTCCGTGGAATTGTCTGCGGCGTCCTTTGACCAGTCCTTGACGCACGGCGGGCTGGCCTGGTTCCAGGATCTTACTGTTATGGACCCTTACTACATCCTGCCAGTCATGTGCTCGGCCGTCCTCGCAGTAGACTCCTGGTTTGGAGTGTCCCGAGAGAGGATACGTGAGCTCTTGCTACCTCAGCCTGCCACCAATCAGTCACAAACTATACAGCAAAGAATGGCTAGCGTCTTTGGACGCCTCCAACTTGCGATGCCTTTGCTTCCGCTGGCACTGTCTCATCTGCCGAGTGCCATTTTCCTCTACTGGTTGACCACTTTCAGCATGAACCGTGTTAACCGGTTCATTATTGAGTGGCTTCACCCCAGGCGGACAGACCCTCTTAGAGACATTGCCACCAAGACATTCAAGAGCCAAGAAGAAAGGCGCAAGAAGGGGCTGAAACCCGTTACCACTGGCTCAGACGTAATGGTTGGCTCAGACTATGATGATTCCGGAAAGTTCATTTCGAGACGGAGATGAAAGGGGAAACGGATTTCATTACTGCAGCTACGCAATCCCTCGAATCATATAACATGTGTGTATAGTATATACAGTAGCTTCATATACCCGGGTAACCCACCCGACGCCAGTTGTCAAAACAAGGAAATTAAATAAACCCGCCATGATAGGGAACACAAGAACATAAGAGAGAAACGCCGTCCTTTACAAATCTAGCCCACAACAATCGCTAGCACAACAATGGTAACAATGACAGCGAGAATGAGCAACAAGCAGCAGCTCTTGTTACGAGCTGCCTTCTGGTACCGCGCCGCCTGGCGATTCTCAATATCGGCTTGACGGGTATCGGTATGGACGTTCTCGACGTTGTTTGCGATATCATCCAGCTGCTCTCCCTGCTCATCGACGATTTGTGCGACCTGCCTGAACAGGACATTGAGATCGCCCACGCCTTGTTCAATGTTGCGGATTTCCTCCTCGCGCTCGATGATGAGCGCCTCTTGGAAATCCACCTCGTCCTGGCTCGCCAACTGTGGAAGCTGCTCCTGTTGCTGGAACTGCTGAAGTGGTGCGCTGCCGCCATCGGGGCTGGGTTCTGTGTCGTGTGCGGCGCGGGCGGCAGAGACGGAAGCCTTCTCCTTGTCCAGGGCTCGTCTCTGGAGACCCTGGAAGTCCTGGAGGGCGGTTTGGAAGTCGCTCGAGATCTTGGTCTGCTCGTACTTTTGTTGTTTCTGCCAATCTGTTAGCCATATTTGCGCGTCGCTCACTCGAAGAAATGGTTCACATACAGTGAGATCGTCCCACGTCTGCAGCTTCTTGACTCCCTCGGCAATCTCCCTGCACGCCTCGCGCGCCTTTTCCATCGAGTTGTGCACCCGCTCCCTCAGGCGCGGCGTGTCCTTCTTGGTGCCCAGCACGTTGACATCGTTGGCGAGCTTGCGGTTGCCTGTGAGCAGCGCCTGCAGCTTGCTCTTTAGCTCGTACTGCAGATCCTGGAACTCCGGGTTGTCGCTATAGCCGCCCCGGCCGGACTCTATGCTCGAAAGTCGGTCGTACGACATTGGGGATGTGGTTTAAATCTATCAGTCTTTGACGCGAATCGCTGGATTCAAATGCGCACGATGAGCGAGTGACGGGTGATGGTTTGCGACAAGGGCGGCAATGGGAAAGTGGCTGGTGTGCATGGCATCGGCAACATCAGGCAGGTGCCTGCGGCTGAAGACGTCACTGCATCACGTGTGAGGGACCCTGCAGTGAGAGTGTGCCTGGGCTTAGTGGATGCTGGAAAGAGGTAAGGATTGTCTGCAAACACAACAGGTTTAAGCTATAAAGATATTGACAAAGATATAGATAAAGATATTAATAAAAATATAAATGAAGAAATCGATAAACATATAATAAATATATCGATAAATATATTGATAAAGGGTGCCGATAAAGAAATATTAATAAACGCTATTCAAAAGTTATTAATGCTCTTATCGATAAGGATATCAAGAAGACTATTAAGAAAACTATTAATCAAAAAGACCTTATAGCTTAAGGTAAAGCCTTGAGGCAAAAGTCTATTAATAAAATGGTTATTGTAGAGAAGAAGGTTCGATTGTGTGTCACGAGGCTGAAGCCTCGTATTGTGTTATAAGAAGACCGGGCTCTGGATGGCTTTGCACTTATTGCGTCGGATTCCGAAAAAAAAAATTATTCTACGCTTCGGCATTTCTCACAGAGATTTAGCTATTATTGTCTTTCAATGATTCTGGATTTTTGCTCAGGAGACTGTGGCTATTACGGTTAATGTTAAGCCTGCTGTACGGAGTGCAGTGAACGCAAACCATGACCATCAGCGCATAATCCAGTCACTTGTACACCCCAATGGCATCCAAATTCCAAACTCTTTTATTTCTTCTTCTTCCGGCTTTCAAACTCTGTAAAAACCATCAAGGTGCACACACTCTCGACTGGCTATATAATGCGGCTAACTAACAGAGCTTGAGGACCTTCTTAACACCTGCCACTCCTTCCTCATACCTCCCACTCCCACTCCTTCCTCTTACCTCTCATTCCCACTCCTTCCTCATACCTCCCACTCCTACCTCGACCTTATATCCGAAATGTCTTTGCCATACCTGCCTCCAGAGATCAGATGCATGATCATCGATGCTCTGGTGAAAGATGGCAGCGAGCTGGCGAGCTTTGCTACCGTGTCACGAGAGTGGCAGGCAGCAATAGAGAAGCATATTTTCAAACGAATAAGGATCACTCCGTCAGACATCGCCGAGCTTGATTGTATGACTCGCCGTAATCGATCTTATATAAGGTGCTTGTGGCTTTGCTTGGAATTAGAGCGCTACGAATGTGAATCCTGCTGCCCGAAGCCGAACGATTACTATCCAGCGTACAACAGCGCCGCAGACGACCATCTAATTAAGACGGCCATCCAATCTCTTTTCTCAGTCCTTAGCGCTTGGGACGGGAGTAGCTCTTTATCACTAGACATTAGTGTCTACTCGACCAGTGATTCGGAGCACTGGTTTAAGCAACTCACATTTGAACCAGACGATGACGAAGATGATGCTTCATCGAACCAAGCTTACTCTCATATCCCACGGGTCAATAAGGCTGTTCCGTGCCAAGTTGACGATGATGAACGTCATGAAGGCGGCCCCAGAGCTAGGAAAAGGATAACGCCTCCCTTACAAGTAGTCAGAAGGATGAGAAAAGTCTGTTTAGTATGGGAAAAAGGTAGGGCATAAGGAAAGTTTTTACCGCACGGGGCAGTCATGTACTTCTATAAGAAGATCAACAGCTGAGGGAAGGGCAGGCACATTTAGCTACTTAAATTGACTGTCTGTTCGTTCTTCTTGAGCAGCTATAGTCTTGTGCGTTCCACCGTATAACGTCATCTGATGGCTCGTGCGCGATTGGAGTTGCAGTCAATTAGGTCAATTAGGTCATATCAACAAGAAATTGAAGCTATTCGCACAACGGCCTTTTTATAACGCGTCATTCAATCAGTCAGTCAGTCAGTCAGTGGAGCCTGTTGTACTCCGTACTCCGTACCTGAAAGCAAATGCCGGCTTGTGCTGCAAGCGCGCACGTGACTGATAAGATAAGAGATCCCTGCAGCTGTAGCGCGGCGCGCCGACGAGGTTGCTAGGCTTGGACGACCTTGCCTACCTAAGAACTTGAAGCTTGTGAATTTATTTACACCATAATAAAGTCCCTGTCGATAACCACCTTCCACATCCCACATCCCACATCACCTCGTCCGGTGGGCGATGCGATTTGGCCATGGCGGGGCTTCCTCTCCGTAAAGCTCCCTACAAGGACTTTCTCCAGCCTGCCCTTCAACGCCGCTTTGCATCGACAGCTTTGGTGCTGCTAGCGGTGTCCTACTTAGAAGCTGTCCTACTGTCAGGTTTCAATTCCTGTAAGCTACAGCCTGTTACGTCTAACAATTAATGAAAAGATTTTGACCTGGTGTAATAGTATTCTGGTCATGGTTTCCCATTGGACCAACAGGTTTCCGTGCTTTGTTCCTCTTCTGTTGCGGGCTGCCCATTCTCATCCTTCGCATCGCGCATTACCACGTCGGCGTCCGAACCCCTGGCTCAAATGTCCAGACCCTATACTTCGTCCTCACTCAACTCCAAACCTTTGAAACGGCATTCTGGTACCTCTTCTCGAGCGGCATGTTCGCTCCCATCTACCTCTGGGCCATGCCCGACTCGGCGAACATGTGGTACATCTACTGGTTCACCGCGGGCCGCCCAAGACTCAACGAAAAGCCGGTCTTTATGACAGTCTACCTCGGATTATGTGCATTGATGCAGGTCACTGAGCATTACATATTTGACGTCGATCATTTGGACCTGGGCTGGGCGCAGAAGAGAAAGCAGCAAGGTCAGGACACGACTTTAAGCCTGAACGAAATCGCCGCCAAAGTGCCACGTCTCCTTATAGCAACAATGAAAAGAGCTTTTGGCGCGCTGGTTGCGGCGTTGCCTATCTACTACCTGTTGCTGAGATCGCTGGCTTGGGGCCAAGCATTGATGATCTTGCGTCCTTTCTACAGCTTACCGAGGACAAATATGTTGCCCCCGACATGGCCTACGGACGTCTTCCTGCTCCTCCGTTCCTTCATAGCTGGAACCTTTCTTCTCTTCCTGTGGGCTGCGGGAAACACGGCTTTTTCTGTATTCATGGTGAAGGCCCCTCTAAAGGGCAGCCAGCCTCTAACATCAGACTCGAAAGACCCGAACGGTAGTCTTCTCAATGGGCTTAAGAGCAAGAAGCTATCTATCAAGGTAAGCGTCTTTCGTGAGAGCTTGCATCGCAAATGCTAACAATGATCAGTCGTTCGCTATGTGGGAACTAGCGCATATTTCTGAATTATGCGAGGCCAGGCGACAAGCCATCCATATGGACATTGATCGCAAGGATGGACCAATGTGGTCGCAGGTCTATGCTATCTGCATGGATGTTGTCAAAAGCATTGACGGTCGCATCGACGATTTCAACAAGCCACCTGTGCCGGCTCAAGCGCCAGCAGCACCTGTTGTCGAGGAGAGGCACCGTGCTCGTGGCCCTTTGAACGACGAGGGAATCTTGAGCCCGAGCAAGCCGAGGCCGAAGACACTTGGTTCGGATATTAGGAAAGCAGTGGGTGAGGCTGTATATGCACCGGGTGCCCCTCCAGCAAGATCACTTAGCCCGATAGCCAAGAAGCACTGGGATCAGGCCAAGATCCAATTTTCCAACCAGGAACAGGTTGTCGCTTCGAAGCTCCTACAATATCCCTTATTGAGCGCCTTTTTCGGGCAACAGTCTGGTCGTGAGATCACGGGAATCGTTCTGGGTAGACCATATGCCGAACCTACCCTTTTCTGTAACGCAGCAAAGGCGCTCAGCAATCTGGCCGTGCACAGTCTCAAAGAAGACCAATACGGCAATGTTCATCGGGATGTTCCCAGTATCATTCGAACATTTTCCTTGGTCATCTTGAAAGTAGAATCATTCAAAAGGGCGTTTCCAGTTGCTGACACGGAGAGCAGCCAGTCGAGGGTTTCCCCCGAAGTGGAAAGTGTGCTCGACACGCTACGCAGTGGTCTGAAGGAGGTTGTGGATGCATTTGGACCTTACGCTAATGATCTGAGGCTTTCGCAGACGGATTTGCGGCAGGCTAAGGAGGCCATCGCAAAACCAGAGTCCGTATCCATGCCTGCACCTGAGCCACAGGCTGCCATTGAGCCCAAAATCGAGCAACCCAAATTCGAGATTAGGCCCCGAGAGGAGCGCAGGCAAGAAGCGCGGTCGCGTCGCCGAAGACCAGAGATGGAGCAGGTCAGGTAAAGGAAGCGATGTGAAGAGTAATTATACAGCATAAGCATAGACAAAAGTCAACCCAGGCTGCTGGGCGGGAGATATGATACCAATATGTATGATAAATTGATCGAATGGAATATATCTTTGTTTCTTTTAATCAATTCGTATGTTATTGCGACTGGTACATTTGTAGCACGTTGGAGGCTCAGTTCTGGTCATTGGCTTGTCGGCCCGTGCCGAGGCATTGACGAGGGCCCCATGTAATTTCCAAGTGATCATCATCACATTGTCAACTCCTTTACTCTTCCTACCCTCTTTCAGTTTTCAACTTTCAATTTTCCACCGGAACCAAAACATCAAACAACATTGTTCCAACAGCAATTGCGCCGTACGCCCTCTATGCGCCAGAATTATCAACATTAGCCATGCGACCTCGAATATTGATACGACTCCAAGCATTCGCGTCGCGGCCACCTACTTGATCCGCGCCTACCCTCCCTCCCCCTTTGTACTCCTCGTCTGTGCAATTCTACATAATAATTGTTTTGAAACATGTCGCAATCAAGTCGCTTCTTCAAATGGGTTTACGGCTCTTTATACTTTTTTCTCTACATTGTACTCCTGGGCCTGCTGCTCATCACCCCGGCCGATGCGATCGAGCGCTCGTTGAAGAATAGGCAGAACTACAACGTCTTGCTGCTGGTTGTCGTCTTGGTCGTCACCATCGTCGTCGTCTGCTTCGTATACTTTCTTCGGCTGTACGTCAACCGGACGATCCTGGCTTCTATCCCAAAGACGTGGATGCCCATTGGGCAGGACGATGTCAAGAAGCATGTGCATGCCATGATTGACGAGGGGCTCGAGAGGAGCGCGCTCGTCGCGTTCGAGGCGCGCCCCAGGGTCGGTGGCAGAGAGGGGACGCAGACGGCGGCAGGACATTTGGGTATTGAGAGGGACTTGCAGCGGCGGATATGGGGTGATATTGAACACAATGGATGGGCGTCGCCCGAGTCCCCCGACCTACCGAATCTTCAATATTCCACCGTCATCGCCGAACTCCCGAACCTGATCGAAGCCAAGGCCCTCACGCTTGCGCCCCCGGATCCCACGATACAAGGACCCGAGGCATCCGCGCTTGATCCCGAGGCCGTAGCCCTGCTGCAGCGGCCGCCCAACTCCAGTCTCAGGGCTTACATCGATCACCTCATATCCCTGGGTGTCCTGGGGCCCGACGAGCCGACGACCTCCTTCTTGCAAAAGTACGAGCACGCACGTTTCTCGACCGAGCCGCTCTCCAACGCCGGTTTCCGTGAACTGATGCATCTCTTCGCTGAGCTTCTTCGCACCATGACGAGCCTGGACTTTTCGCTGCTGGATGCAGACACGGCAGATGCGTCGAGCGCATACAGGTTCGACGGTCGGGTTGACGGCGACGTCACGCCGCGCAGCATGCGCACTCGCTCACCTACCGGCACGGTCAGCACGCAAGACTCCGTCCTCCGTCAGACACCCCTCCGGTCGCCATCCTGGGGTCAGTATCGCACGGCACCCAACACGCCCCTGAGCAGGCGCGCCCCGACATCGCGACATAGCATGTCTCGCAAGTCTACGAGGAGCACTAGTAGCGGGGAGGCGTTTGCGCAGACGAGGCGGCCGCTCCAGCTGTCAGATTCCAGCTCTTCGAGGGGAGGAAGCATGAGCTCCGAGTCCGCGGGGAGCGTCATCAGGTTGGCGACGAGGGATGACGACGAAGATGTCCCTTATGTGCTGAATCTAAGAGGGACGGGGGAATAGCCTTGGAAGGCACTCTATGATGAAAAAACGAAGCAGTAACCTAATTAAACTCCTATCTGAGTACTAATAGTAATAGCATCGCGGTGCGCCCGCTAAGATTAATGCATACCGCGTTCTTTCGCAGTTCTTTGACAGAACGTGCCAAAGCCGCCAATTCTGTCGCTGCCAGAGACACAAGCCTCAACGTCGAAGCCAGTCAAGTAATAACACATCCTTCAAATCATCGGTAGTGGGTCAAAGCAACCGTCTTCATGGAGCATGCTTGTTGTCCATCCTTACTGTTGCCAACGCTATGACAGCCAGAACCATTCGATAGATCAAAGATGTCATCAAAAAATTCGATAGTCATGATATCCAAATCTTTTTCGACATTCCAGCACCCATTGGTACATCCCTTTGACTCGCCCATCTTTGTTTTCTTGTCACGATCCTCAACCTCTTCTGGTTGTTGTATAGATTACATCATTTTCTGCGTTCCCTGCCTACCCTCCAGCTTTGTTCCTTCCTGGCGGGTCCTCTATGGTTCATGATAAGATGGACGGATTGAACCATGAGCGGCAAAGACATGTCTACATAATTTGAGACGATGGAGGGGCTGTTCGATATTATAAATTCGAGCCATGTTGCCTGAAATGAGCCTACCAAGGCCCCAGTAGAGGATTGCTCGCGAGATCTGATGTCAGAGTTACTTGTAATGAACCCATGCCAAAGTCGTTGATTTTTTTTCCCTGTCGAGTGTTGGCCCCGAAAGTATTCCATTCCCGTAAGCAGCGTAAGATTCGTGATTGTCCTCACATCAGCGTATATGCTGATGCGGGCAGGAAGGTCGCTTGGGATGTTAATCCGCACTTATCTTGTGTCAAAGTCGAACCTACGATAGGGTGGCATTGTCCGTTAAAGGTGTTGTGTATTATGCAAAATCGCCTTGGCACTTTTATTTTTTCGTTACCGGCTATCCAAGCACTAACCATGATCGTCAATTTTTAACTCCTCCCGCTCGTCGCGTAGATGCCGAAGTTGTCGCAACACAAAAGGCAACCTTCTCAAGCTCTTCCTTCCAACCACAGGTACGCAGTACTTACCCACCTGAAGCACATTACCAAATCGGGCATAGCGCCCGTTACGTTACGATACCCCAGCAAAAAAACAAAAAAAAAAAAGCTTGTCCCGCGCAGAGCCTCGAATTGCCGTGACCAAAAAAAGCCAAGCCGCGCAGATTTCAACCACGACAACATTAACATTTACCTTTTCATCACTTATATTAGACAACGTCGCTTCAAGCCGCTTACATCGAACTCTCACTTCAAACAAACAAAACTCGCTATCTCACAGTAAAGGCAGAAAATAATCACATCACAACAATGCCCGACAAACCCCCACCCCTCCCAACTCCCCCAAACCTCCACGCCCTCCAAAACCGCATCGCCCTCTCCCTCTCCTCCCGAACATCCCTCCTCGCCAGGTCCCGCCCCGCCGGCCGCCCGACCCCCAAGCACGCACCCATCTCCGAAGAGCCCGACCTGCGATCCCTCGGCGACGCCAACGCGGGCGTCGGCTACGTCGCCGAGAAGAAGGACACGGCCGCCAAGGCGCAGGACAGGATGCTGAGGAACAGGCTGCTGGGCAATCAGCGGGGCGGCAACAAGGCCAGGCAGCTGCAGGAGGAGAGCGAGGATGAGGACTTGGGGAGGAGTGCGCTGGGGAAGAAGAAGGGGAAGAGGAAGAGGCCTGCCACCGGAGATGACGAGCTTGAGACTAGCCCTGCGCAAGGGCATGACGAGATTGTTATGGACGATACCCCCAACGAATCGAAGAACGAAACACCAGCCAGTGAGCCAAGCACAAAAGATGATGCACCGATACCTACAACCGTCCACGATGCTACAGAGGGTCCGCCCCGCAAGAAGAAAAAGAACAAAAAGAAGAAGCAAAAGGCACCCTAAGAAGGACGGCGATGACGCGGTGTTCACAACGAAGCCGAAGAGAATGTTCCGTATCAATGGAAAGGGGCAAGGTTGCCCATGATTATTCATTCCCAACAAGCAACCAGCCAACTATGCAACTATGCTATCCTTAATGCAAACTAATATCTACAAGACCCCTATGTTCTGGAATGAAAAACAGAAAGAAAGAAACATACGGTATCCTCAATACACCTCAACGACCGACAACCTTTGGTATCCAAGAAAGAACAAGGCATCATCATGCCCCAAGCAGCCCACGCGTCGCCGCGTCCAATGTATGGTATCGGGTGGCGCAACCAGCCATTCTGTCCCACCAAAGCAAAAGACGCCGATATGTCGAGATTAAAACTCGCATGAAATGACTTTTTAAGTGTTCGCAGTGTAATATGTACTGAGAAGAGCCCCGACTTTCCAACTTTCAAGCATAAAACCGGCAGGCAATGTTGTAAAGGACTGGACGTGACTCTCAAATCACGATTAGTTGCGATGACGAAATCCATCATGCATCCTCAAAGCACCATATTGGTGAACTTTATCCCAATCGTTTTCTTTTCCGGTCCTCCTCGCCACGCATATCATCGTCTTCATCCGAACGCTCTGCAGTGTCGGTAGGATTCAGAATGTGTGCCATGCTCCCTCGTCTGGTAGGCGGGGCAGACGAGTCCCTCAAGCCCCCAACAGTTCTGTTACTTGCGGATGACCAGGACCAGTTGCCAAAAGCATCCCCGCCATTGCTGTTTCCATTGGCAAAGGGTGGGGGCGGTGTTGTTGGCCTGGAGTTCGGATGTGTTCGTGTCGCGTTGTTTAGGGAATAGGCCGACAAGGATTCCCTCAGACGCTGCTCATCAGGGAGGGCACGACTTGGCGATGGAGGCCAGGCACAGGGCGTAGGGGCTTGGGATGGAGTGAAGGTAGATGGCGTCAACCCGGGATGCCACCCATGTGCCCTAATATCTGCAGCCGTATGTCTCCTGCCAAGCGCGCTATTGGGGAGCGGTTCAACATTGGACAATGGATGAGGCGCTGGTGGTGCGGCTTGAGGTGCGTGTCGTGACGGAGAGGCCTGCCCAGGACTGCCTCCCCCGATGGATCCGAATGGGCGACGGGGGCCCGATGATAAGTTCGAGGGGACTGTAGGTTTGTAAAGATTATGACGCCCAGGTACAGTTAGATTCCTTCTTCCGTCATCTTGGGCCATCTGTCGAGGCGAGACCGGCGGGTTCTCAAGTTGACTGAAATACTGCTGACGGCTGGGCATGGGCGGTTCTGGAGGCGGTTCGTCCATGGCGCGAAGTACGTCTGCTTGCCGTTGCATCTCCGACTGAAGAGTAATCACTGTAACAAGGTCAGCTACTGATCAAATGTAATCTTTGGAATTACATACCGTCTCGGTGAACAGGGCTGTCCGCATGCACAAGGGCAAGTATAAATCGAGACATGTCTTGGTTGAAGGCAAGCATCCTGTTCATCGCCTCCATGGCCGACTGGTTCTTGTACTGTAGTTGATAAACAGCCTCCTCACTCCGCTGGAGTCGCGCGCTCATGTCGTACAGGGAATGCTCGAGATTGCCCAGTCGACTCTCCGTTGTCTCTGGGGGCATGGGAATAGGCTCAGCAGGTGTACCAGGCTGCGAAGGCACTGGCTTCGTGTAGTTGTTTTCCCGATGAACAAGAGCATGCCTGCTGGCTCGCCTCTTAATCTCTCGCAGCCCAACTAAATCACCACGCTTAAAGTTACCGCCTCCGTGTTTAAATTCCCAGAGCGTCGACTCTGGACTGCCAGTGTGAAATACATCGCGTTCTTGACTCAACGTTAACACACCCAACATCCATATTTGAATCGTGGAGCAAGACTGACCTTTGTGGAAACCGTACATGTTCAGCTGACGCACAAATGATGATATGTTGGTATGCTTAAAGTATTGACTAACATGTGTTAGCCCTTTGATCGAGCGGCATTGTAACCCCAAACTTACGAAAGCACTTTAGAGAAGTCAGGGGAAGGGGACATGACAAAGCTATCAGCAGTCGCCGACCACGATATCAGATGTTGAATGTTTGGGTCCTCAAGCATGCTAATTCATGGTTAGTTGCCTGTAGACATGGGAAATATTGGCTTGTCTGACTTGTAGAGCTTGTGGATAAAAGCCGTTTGAACAATCTTGGGTTGATGAATGGCAGCTGCTGCAGCCGTAGGCGGAGCAGGCATGCTGGAATTGTTCTGACCGCTTGTTTGATCCGGCGGAGATGAGTTCTTTGAGCGCTCATTATCTGATCGTCCATGGTCGGCCTCTGAGTCGTAGTGCGCATTGCTACTGGATGGGCCAGGAGAAATCCTGCTTTCGCGGCTGATGTCTCGATGATGATTGTGCGGCGGAGAGCCAATATCCATAGGCTCGCCACCCAGGTGGACGGCGGGCGCCGTAGACGTGGCGGGCGCAGACATGTCGGCAGCTGCGCAACTCCTTGCTAAGTATATTCGGGAGGAGGTTCGTGGACGCGCCAGAGGCGTCTATCCCTGTCGATTCAGGCGAGCTGTCGTCGTTTATAAAAGCTCAGTTCCGAGTAACCGTGTATACTATTCGGCCATTGTCAGGTCAGCATTGGCTAGTTCGCTTGGCCACATCGAAACAAAGGTTGTTGGTGGAGGAGGATCGAGGGGGGTGGGTGGCATGAAAAGCATGGGTGGAAGGATTGGTGCTGGGATGGAGGCGATTGCGCTCGCTGGAGCATAGCGGCTATGGAAGGAAATGAATCTGGAAGGGCTAGAGAGCACCGGAGAAAGGGAACCAAGAAAATTCCCAGCGCAAGTAAAGTTGAGCGAGGCATCGGGGGGTGGGCGATCACATCGTGTGCTGGAACGGGAAATGGATGGAAGGGGCCGTCGCAGCGGCGCGCATGCCGGAGCGCAAGCTTGGGTCCACGGAACTCTAAAGCAACTGTCTGTGACACGCAAGTCACCTCCTGTGCCCGTACGTACCTTCAAGCTCCCATGATCCCCCCCAAAGGTACCAGGTCTAGTCCTCCACAAGCTTTGCGCCTGGCGAAAATCGAAATTTGCAACGCAACGCGGGTAAGACTGCGCCTGAGTGCAATATGTGGATGGCAGGAAAAGAAGGGGCGGTCTCTGTAGATTGTAGATAAGGATTCGACGGTCGTCTCTGTCTGGGTACACACGAATGTTGTGCAAGATCCACGGGGGACATGAGCTGGCGCAATGTCACTGGCGCATGTGAATGTAGCTTTCCTGGACCTGTCCCTAAGTTCAAGAGCTTTAGATTCGAGGCCGCCTTCGAGGCCGCCGCGATGTTCTGGGTCGTACACGTGCAGATTTGTCTGAGCTTGGGGGGTGTGCTCGAAGTCCGGACAAGGCAAGGTGAGTTGAGGTGAGGCAAGGCAAGGCACGGCTTGCTATTGAAGCTCCGAGGTGCTGCTCGTGGGTGACCGACTACAACGCGGGCGCATACGGGATGAACACCGAGCGAGGGTGCGGCAAAGGGTGAACGAAATAATACAGGAGAGAAATACAAACCGGAGAATTAGGCCGGACTCAAAGAGAGAATTGATTCTTTACCCACCAGCAAGAGACGTAGAAATAGATAGGCCGAACGGCAGGGTGGAGTTTTGAGCCCTTGAGCTCTTTTGCAGGTGCTTTGAGTGCTTTTGGGTGTTTCGGGGTTGAACGGATGGATCTGGCTGATTGAGGTGATTGAGGTGATTGATGACTTGGATGCACTTGCCAATGCTAACGCCAATGCTAATGCCAATGCTAACTTATGCTGGGGGCAGGAGTATTGGGGACTCGGAACTTGGGAAGGTGCAGGTGGGCTAGTGGGAAACCTGCAGTCGAGGTTGGCACTTGCCAGTTGCAAATAGGAGCGCGCGCAGAGGAGATGAGATAATATTAGCAGCTGCAAAGTGATAGACGCTTGAGAGGCTACAACATGTGTGCGGGCCACTTTACTTACCACTCCAAAACGTACGGAGTCAATAACGTAGCGATAAGATACGGGATACGGACTGCAGAGATGAAAAGAAAAATCACATATGCATTTTATTATGTGCTTGAGACTAAGCCAAGCCAAGCCGTTCTAGCATATGAAGATGCGATTAACTCGTTGCTTGTGCCAGCCTTTGGATCGCGCCTCCTTCAAGCTCCCGCAAGCTCCTACCCATAAGCGAAGCGTGACCTTTTAACCCCCCATACCTACCGAACTCCTCCTGCCTTGTGTACAAATATATGTAGGTACTCCGTACAGACAGCGTACTCCGTAAGGTTGGGTAGTACCTACCTACCTTACCTACTTGCGCCTCGGGAGGCTTGGGTTCCCTGTATTACCCGTAGCAGGTACGGTGGAAGCTACTGCACTGTAGTCTGTGGCGTGCGCCCCTGCGGGCCAGCGGGGGTTCGTAGAACGATGGCTGCCCGAACAACCTCCTACCACTAGTCGCATATCCCAGCTGACCGGATAGTGCACGCTGCCGTACTTGTAGCGGGATGAATCGATGTGGAAGCTTCTTTGCATACTCTCCAAGCTTTCCACTTCTTCCAATTGGACCGGGATCTAGACCTCAACCAAGGTCGTCCAAGTCGGGCTTCTTTTTTAGCAGCCACCACCCATTTCCTTCTTCTCTGCACCTACTTGTACCGAGTGCTGCCCGAACTCTTCAGACGCTGCAGATTCCAAACCGTCGGCGCACTCAAAAAGGGTGGATACTAGTTTTTGTCCTGGTCTCATTCTCTCCAGTGATTGTCTAGGATTTAATGAGGGGGAACCGGGGGCCCTTCCTAGAAGTCGATTCCAGGGAGCAGAAGTGCATAGTAATGCTCTTGGGCAATTGTCATCATTTCGCCTCAATCCTTTGCGATCCTTATCAGCTACATTTGCATGTGCCCTTTGCCGGCCCGGTTCTTCCCTCTCATTCTACGACATTTTGTCGTCTTTGCAAATTGGTGTTCAAGGTTCCCTAGGCGCCTTGATACATCAACCTACTACGACCTACCTGATTGCAACCCAAAGAACCGGGGGGTCGTAAGTGGAAATGATGAGGCACCTATTCCTCGTGACTATTCCTATATGTGTAAGTCCCTTACTCCGTACGTAAACGGGCAAGTACAAATATTTATATGTACAAATAGGTAGGGCCCTACCGTACGGTCACCACATCCGACTGGTTCCCAAGATTTGACCTGCGCCCCGTTGCGGGATGAGAATAGAAAAACACAAATTTGCCCATCAGCGAATCAAAACAGCCCGCTCAAAGCTTGGCTGGACTCGACATGTCTCACCTGCCTTCACACCATGCGAGCACGGTAGCGGAACCTCCCAATGGGTCGGTCTTATGGTCCCCTTCGACGCGCAATGTTTATTCCTTTGAAGAAGCATGCATGTTTGTTCGTTTACTGGAATCGATGGCCATCGAAGCACAACGGAAATTCGCTCGGCAATCCACTAGCTGCACAGCTTGGGGTTTCAGAGAGACTTTGAAGATAACACGAAATCGAGAGATTCTAGATCTTCTGAATACTAATCGTAAATCCGTCAGCAAGCACGTGCCAATACCCTGGCAATCGGGGGAGGAGGAGGAAAAAAAAAGTACGGAGTAAGCAGAGAAGAAATGTCCCGAGGAGTTGGGCTTGGATCTTCGAAATGGGCAAGTGATAAGAAAGAGGTGGTGCGGCGATTCGGTAACGGCCGGCCTGGAGTACTTCTTCTAGACCTGCGACTAGTGACAGCTTCCACTGTTTTCCTTCACCCGCATCGTCCGAATTTCGCCCCTGGCTTGAACCTTGGTCAAGCTTCTGATTGAGGCCTCTCGGAACTTGATCTGGCATGCCACAGCATCTTGGTGACGAAAAAGGTGTACGGAGTAGGGATTTGAAGGATTTCCTGGGTCGCATCCATCACCACCGGCGGCGTATGCATGTCTGTGATATGTGGTGCTGACCAACAGCATGACAGGGAATTTTGATCTAAATCGACTTTGTTTGCAGGTCGAATCTACTCCTACATCGGCGTTGCTATCGTAACCCCCCCAACCCTGGATGGATGTGGCTTCGCCTCAGATTACGTTGAATCGACGTATTCACATGTACTTTTTTTTTCTCTCACAAACAGGAGGATTAAGGATTATGATCACTTCACCGAAGCTGGAAACTCGTACGTCTACCACAGCTTTCGAATACTATTTGACAACATTCTCGAATTCAACTTGCATACAATTCATACGGAGTACACTCTGAGTTGGGCGCATCATTGCTGGCGGGCTCAACCTTGAGCCCACCCACACCTTTTTTTTTGTACGAATATACGCAACCACCTTGCAGCAGCAGCTTTTGTCAAACCAGTCAGGCGCCCGAATGCTGTTGGGCATCGGGATGTGAGCAAAATCGCTGTAAAAAAGAATACCCCCTTGTTGATGCAAAAGCGACGTTGTATCATCGCAAATGTTGGGCTCAAACGAATGTATGTCTCATTTCCCCTGCTTTGTGTGGGAACTGCCGCTGCGCCCAACCATGACCTTTTTTTTTGCATGTGTGATGTGTGTGTGTGTGCCTGCAGTGGCCGGATAACTTAGCAATATTTGCTTCTTTCGGCCAGGTATTCTGCCAACCAAACTGTCGGGTATGTATGTGTGTGTGTGTGTGTGTCTACGTTGTATTGGGTGCTTACTCATTTTGCTACTAACAGACCACCATCGAATTTCCATTCCTTTTTTCCTTCTGCGTTGCGGATCGAGGTTGTCGTTGTTGTGTGATATATACGTAATAGCTAGAAACATGCATATGTACAGGCGGGATGAGCTTGTCTTGTCTTTGTCTCTCTTTCTGTCTCGCTCATGACGTGCCGGCGCAGCCTTTGCCCCCACCCGGCATTGGAATGAAGGCGTCGGGTAATAAAAGCTTCTATAAAGGTTGAGGCTGAACATTGGCCTTGAGCTTTTCATTACTAGGCTGGGGTTTTCTTTTGTCCGTCCGAAGGCGATTGGGTACGGTTTAGGTCATATCTGTGATGCAACCTTTCTTCTGAGAAGTAGGGCGAAATCGAGCTCTTGAAATACCTAAGAATCTTACCCCTCGGTGCAATTGATGAATGAATGGGTCACTTATTAATAGAATGTGGTTTTGGCAGTCTTGGCTAACGCTGCACCCACAAGCAATGACGAAATTCACGATGAATGTTCGCATAGTTTGACCTAGAGATCTGGTCCTTGATCTGGTTGGTATGGGAGAAGTGGTGAATCGTCCATATTCATTGCCTCATTATATATTAATCTAGAGTACTCCGTACTTCAAACTTTCTAATCTACCATATTCCAACAAAGAGCTCACAGCTCGTCGTCGTCCTCGAGCCCGCCAAGACGCTTTTCTCCAATCTCCCGAATCTTCTCGCCCAGAATCGTCCTGCCGTACCTTTCGGCAACCTTGCTGGCAGCCTCGATCATGCGCCCGGAGCGGTCGCTCATGAGCTTGACCATCTCCAGCGCCTTCATGCCCCTCTCCTCGCCTTCCCTGCACTCGACCGCCAGCATCTGCAGCAGCGTCTTGTCCATGTCGAGCTCCAGCCTCGAGAGGGCCGTGCGCTGGGTATACGAGGAGGATGTCGAGTCGACCAGGTCCCTCAGCTGCGCGGCGCGGACGCTGTGCAGCAGGAAGGCCTGCTCGAGTTTCCTGGTCTCGGCGCCTTCCTCATCCTCGTCCTCGTCCATCGGGTCGTCCTCGTCGCCTCCCTTATGGCGAGCTTGCTTCTTGGAAGGTTTCGGCGGATGAGCGGGGATGGAAAAGTCGAATTCGGAGAGCAGCGGGCGGGGGAAGTAGGGGTATAGATCGCCTCCCTTGAGGATGATGCAGTGGAACTTGGAGTCGGCCACCGCGACAGGGTAGTACGACTCCGACTTGCGGCCTGATTGGAGGCGGTCGAGGAGCTGCGTGTCCAAGAGAGGCACCCAGCTTGCGCGGGAAGGCTGGCGCCAATGGAGGAGGGTGAGCAGCGTCCCCGTAGAGTCATAGATGCAGGGGTCGCCGACGTCGGAGAAGAAGACACTCTTGAGCGTCGCGCCTGGCGGCAAGGCGACGGTATCCTCATTCTGACAGATCTCGTCACGCTTGACATTTTCAATGGTGTAGAGCAAGCGGGTGTTGCCATCGCCACCTACAGGGCCGTTGCCGATGGTCATCACGTAGTCCCTCCAGCTTGCGCACGTAACCATCGGTGAGCTCTTGGGGCGATAGACGCGGAAGGGCATGCCGAAGAGGGTGTAAACGCGCACGTAGCCTGCGCTGGTGACGACCGTGATGAAGGAGTCGCTAAGAGACATGGCCGTGACAGCCTCGCCCTTTGGCAGCTCAATGCGCCAATCGGTCCTTTGCGTCCAGGTCTCGTGGGGTCGGTAGAAGATGGATGAGGGAGCATCGTCCTTGGGCTGGCAAGAGAATAGGGTGCCGTGCTCGTTGAGACAGGCCTTGTCGTAAAGATAGGTATCTGTGAAATGGAAGTCACGCTGGAAGTCATGGTCGTAAAACTCGACAGTTACGGTGTGGTGCGAGTCCTGGTCTATGGTCCAGACGAAGCCAATGAGATTCAGGCACAGGTACTTGCGGTTCCCTCGCCAAGGGGTAGAGCCCGGCTGGAAGGACTCGTGGTATTCAGGCTCGAGATGGCGACGCTTGCGGGCATGCTCGGCGCCGTCTTCGCCATCGCGGCCCCTTTTCCGGCCAGACACGTAGCCCGCGCCGTCATCATCGACAACAAAGTCATCGCCGTCCTCGTACCCGTCAGCCTCGCCAGCCAAGAAGGAATCTAGGCTCCCAAGCGAATCTCTCCGCGTGCGAGAGGGCAGGGTCTGCTTGTTCCCATTGACCTGCGGGGGCCTCTTGCTTCCCGCATTCTCGAGGAGAGGGTCGTGGATGAATGGAGAGAATTGCGTAGGCAGTTTCAGCATGGGAGAATATTGGTCTGTAAGAAACTCGGGGTAGATGTAGACTTCACCTTCCGTTGTCGTGAAGGAAAGAATGTTCTTGGTAGGATGCCACTGCAGGTCGATTACGTTGGAATAGTCATGACGGGCAATGACGCTCTGCGTCCTCGTCTCCCACACAAGCAGCTTGCTGTCCTTGCTCGCCGACGCAAGCATGGCGCCGTTCGGGGACCAGGCAATGGCGGTGATGCTCTCCAGATGACCGTTAGGGAAAGATCTTTGCTTTTCCCAGTCATTCTTGGAAACAACCTGGATATCTCGGGTCGGCGTCGCCACGGCAAAGGCACGACCGTCGGGGTGCCAGACGGCCTGCGTTGACACCTCGCTCTCGCTGTCCGCAGGGCCGATGATGCCGTCAATCTTGCGTATGAGCTCGGGCTCATCCGAGGTAAGGGAGTACACGTAGATGGCACCATCCGTAGTCGACACGGTGGCCAGTCTAGCTTGTGGGTCGAAGCTGACATGCCTCGCCTGCTTGCCATGTTCTCGCAGGTGCCTGACCTTGGTGATGTCGTCCGTGCTGACGACCTTGACGGTCAACTCGTCGCTCGCAACCGCGCACCACTTGCCGTCCTGGCTCAAGGCAATGTCTCGAATCGGCAGAGATGTGCGGAGGAGGAATTTTTCGAACGTCGAAGTGGCGATCGAGTACAGGCTGACGGTGCCATCTTCGGAGCCGACGACGAAGATGTCCTTGCCAGCGGCGACGGCAAGGTTCTGTTCGGGGCAGTCATCGATGTTTATCGGCTCACCATCTGAGCCGGTCCGGTAGAGGCGAATGGTGTTGTTGGAGCCGACTGTAACGAGGCGGCTGCCGTCAGTCGTGTAAGCGCAGCGGGTGATGCCCTGGGTATGGGCTGGACGAGGCCGCGGCCTCGGGGCCATTGTAGAGTCCATATCTGTGCAGTCCTGCCAGGACCTCTATTACAGAAAAAGAGAGGAAGAAGAGAATGAGTCGCAGAAGACTTGGACAGCGCTGTTGTGTGGCCGTCGTATCTTTAGGCGGTGATGTTTTTTGGTCTCGGCTAGATGAGTACGGAGTTACCAACAGTTAAGGTTACCTGGGGAGACGCGTCCAAAGCGCGTCACGAATTAATTGAAACGCCAAATCTGGACGACTTGTGGTGGTGGGTCTAAAGGACCCCGCGATCCGTTGGCTTCATCCCACTTGATACCCTATTGCCTAGCATTAGTAATTATTTTCACCCAAAAATTGTATCAACCTGCTGTGGCTTTCTGTGGCTGCCTAGAGGTTTGCGTAACTGCCTTTTATAATAATCATAATAAATAGGCAAAAAAGTGCCTCTCGTTACCTGTACAGCTCTTCCTCCTAACCTTCCAACAGGCAAAAAACCCCCCAAGATGCAGTCCGCCGATAGAGACAATTTCTTTGAGACAGAGTAAGGAAACCCTCAGGGATTTTGACT
Organism: Trichothecium sympodiale; assembly: GCA_003012115.1. NCBI lineage: Eukaryota > Fungi > Ascomycota > Sordariomycetes > Hypocreales > Trichothecium > Trichothecium sympodiale. The sequence goes on from PXOB01000176.1 coordinate 83,544, forward strand.
TGAAGTGGCTGTTAATTATTGAATCCAGTGATCAGGTAGCACAGCGGGCGCGCAAAGCTACCAAATCAAGCAACAAACATGGAAATCCCATGGCGATGAAGTCCAAAATCCTCGCGGCCATCCCGGATCCAGCTTCACCGTCTTCCACCATATTCGTAGCCGAGTCTGCTGGCAACGTTCGACGCTTGGATCTAGAGGTAAGACGGGACACGCAAACGTCAAAAATCACTAGAAATGTCACTCATTCTGCCTAGTCACCTGAGCCCAAGGCAACTTACAAGGGCCCCAAAGCGCCAGTAACGTGCCTCACGATTGGTGGAAAAGGGGCTTCAACTATCTTTGCAGGATCATGGGATAAAGACATTTGGTCCTGGGATATCGAGTCCCAAGCACCTGGGCGCAAGTATAGCGGTCACTCTGACTTTGTCAAGACGCTCATCTCTACTACTCTCTCCGGCAGGGAGATTCTCATCAGCGGAGGAGCGGACAAGAAGATCTTTGTATGGGATATGGATAGTGGCAAACGCTTGCACACTCTCCAGGATCCGGCGACAACTATGCTGGCTGTCCAACACCTTGCTATTGATCCTGTACTGAGTACATCGGATGCTGTGTTCTTCAGCAGTGCGAGCAGTGATCCGCACATCAGGCGATGGAAAATCACCCTCGATTCTTCTGAGCAACTCATCGAGTCATTCACCGATCGCCCGGATACTGAGCGTCTCACCATTCAGGAACACGATACGAGCGTTTACCGCCTCGTATACGACACCACTGGCGATGAGGGAGATCTTTGGACTGCCAGCGCGGATGGCACAACCAAGTGCCTATCACGCTCGAGGAATTTCGTCACGGATGAGACTCTTGAGCATGGGGACTATGTGCGGGCCGTGGTAGTTACGGAGACGTGGGTCATCACTGCCGGACGCAACGAAGACATCAAGATCTGGGATCGATCAACTGGAAAGCTGCATGCCACGATAGAGGGCCACTTTGAAGAGGTGACGGACCTCGTGCTGCTGCAGGGCGCCGGAGGTGTGCCCGATCGAGTATGCAGCGTCGGTATAGATAGAACGGTACGAGTCTGGCCCTTGGCAAAAGGAGAACTGGACGAGATTATCAGGAAGATGAAGGAGCCAGAAAAGAAGGAGGAGGAAAAGCAAACAGGTGACGGCCTGCTGACGGCAGAAGAGGAGGCAGAATTGGCAGAGTTGATGGACGATTAAACTACATTGAACTATGGTTTAGAGGGAAGACATGCATACAGTCGCCTCCTATCTGAAACGATGTTTCCTTCGACTTGGATGCTTGACAAATACATCTGCTCGACAATCCAGCTCCTACATGTACCGGCTAGAATTCCAAGTTTGTAACGTGTCGCCACTTCTCATCCGACTTGGCAAGGGCTTCTGAGACTTGCACGGAGTACTGGACCGTGTCCTTTCCCAGCGGCAGTCTGACAGGAGGGTCAGAGACCTGAGAGATGTGGTAGATTGCTCGAGCAATGTCTTCTGGCGAGGAACCGCCGGTATGGCCCTGGTTTAAATAAGTCGTAAAAGCGCCAACGGTCTGCTGATAGCACTCGTTGATGGGGTGGTTCGTCATGGAGGAGCCGGCCCAGTCGGTGCTGATGCCGCCGGGCTCGAGCGAGGTAACCCTGATGCCCAGAGGCGCGACCTCGGCGGCGAGGACGGACGAGAAGCCGTTGACAGCCCACTTGGCGCTCTGGTAGGCACCGAGACCCGGCGACGCAACCCGTCCGCCGATGGACGACACCTGAAAGATGTGGCCGGACCCTTGCTCCCGCATGATGGGCAGGACAGCCTTGGTGACGTAGACGACGCCGAGAAAGTTGGCGTCCATCTGGGCGCGGAAGGAGTCGAGGGTCGTGTCCTCGATGGAGCAGGTGTCAGCCCAGCCGGCGTTGTTGACGACGACGTCGATGCGGCCGAACCTGGCCTTTGCCTTGGCCACGACGTCGGTGACCTGGGCCGCGTCGGTGACGTCTAGGTCGAGGAGCAGGACGCGGTCGCTGCCGTGCTTGATGACCAGGTCGTCGAGGGAGCTGGACTTTCTGGCCGTGGCCACGACCGAGTCACCGGAATCGAGGATCTTTTGGACGAGTGCGAGCCCAAGGCCCCGCGAAGAGCCAGTGACGAACCAAATTCGTGCCATTGTAGAAAGATTAATATCTTTTAATTGTGGCAAGTATGTTGTTTGAAATGATGATTGATGGTTTTGGTGTTGTTAAGGGGAGGCGAGATAAATTCCCAACAAATTGGAACCATCCCCTCGACTACTTATACACCCAGTCCAGACAGTCAACTGACTATGAATCAGCATCATCATCACATATATATCAACTTTTACGTTGATGCATTTAATTCCGAAACTGGCCCGTCAGATGGCAGTGTCTTGCATACGATGGTTGGATGACATGACACTGCCTTGGACAGGTTTTTGGTCTGAATGAGGCGTGTGGAGCATATGCAGGTTGGACGGTGATAAGTTGCTAACTCCAGCCGTGGCGTCAGCAGGAACTGTTACACTTGTACTTGAAGTGTGATAAGTGTGACACTCGTACAAGGTCAATTTTCTGCTTGAAGGCTCGGAAATGTTTAACAATAACATTTGCAGTTGGATGCAGCTCCTGCTCTGCTATTATCATCTCCCCCATCATGCGGACTAGGCCGGACCACGAGGCTGATGACCAAGTTTTCTTCTCATGGCTGTTTGACGACGTCTTGTCTGGGATCCGTCTTGTTCAGACGTAGACCCTCTGCAAGTGATGCTCTGCAAGTGATGCTCTGGCTTGGTGTGTGATGTAAAACGCTTGATCAAGTCCGAGTGAATAGGAGGAGGTATCAGATTAAAGAACTACAGTAAGACAAATATATCGGGGTTTTGTATAGGATTCTCAAATTTGAGGATTCTCAAATTCTCAAATTTCTCATCTCGTTATCGTTGTCCGCTCTTACTGCGAGCGGTTCTAGACGTAGTGGTGAAAGAAAGCGGCAGCGGACGCGGACCTGGAGCGGAACATGAGCGGACACGAGCGGCATCGCGAAAGACATCAAATATGATGTAAAGTCATCTACTCTATGACCATTCTCAATGCCTTTTGTATCTGATTCATCATATATTCGTAGTTTAGTGCCAGCATACGTGTCCCGTCGTCGAAGTCGAGAGCTCATATCAAGGCTCTAGATGTCTTTAAGCCACATGCGTTCGTCTCTCGCCATTATCATTATTGATAAGCGGGATCAGTTTCGGCAGAATTGGCTCTTGGGCCGTGATTCCTGATTGTGTATACTTGGGCCATGCAGACTGGGCATTTATGGCTTTGCGCTCATTCCGTCGGAATTCGAGAATAAAAGAAATGATACATGTCTCAGCCATCTAAGACCGCATTTGATATGATGAGACTCATGGCCTGCTCTCTTTTTTTACCGAAGTCTGCAAACCGTCGAAAGAAGCAGATTCAATTCATCTTTTAGGATCTGCGGCACAGGTCATGATTTCCATCTTATTAAAAGGCAAAATGCATGATGGGTTCCATGCCAAGACTGGGTGTGATGGTGGATGCACGGGGGGCCGGGGCAACGTGATTTGGCTTGGCAAAGTAAATACGGGGTGCATAAACATTTATTTTAGAATACGAGCTTCACCGTTGATTGTTTTTTTTTCCTTCTTTTCTTTTCCATTTTCCCTGCGTAAAAGTAATATCATCCATCATCCATCATCATCATCATTACCATCATCAAGACTTTGTAAACAGTCGTAAAGAGACAAGTCTCGAATCCCACATCACACCAAGAGAATCATCACCTATTCCTCAGCGCGACCCCGTGCCAAATCATACAAAATGTCCACCACCACCACCTCCGTCGCCCCGACGTCGACCAACAGCTGCGGCGTCAGCCTCTACGACATGCCCGTCCACGACATCGTCTGCGCCATGGCCTACAGCGACACAAACGTCAAGTACATGCAGTCGTGCTGCAAGGACGCCGACGTCGTCAGCTACTACGACGACTGCGGCCTCTACTGCCAGGCCCTCGACCAGACCATCGACGACCTCACCTCGTGCCTGTACGACGAGGGAGCCGCCTACCAGGACGTCTTCTGCACCGGCGAGAACAACGCGACGGCCACGAGCGACGGCGAGCCACTGCCCAGCTCGACCTCCAGGGTCATCGGCGATGATGACGATGATGACTCCAAGGACGACGGCAAGGATGATGGCAAGGACGACGGCAAGGATGGCGGCAAAGACGACAACAACTCGGATAACAGCAAGGACGACGACGACGACAGCGCTGCTCCCAAGTCGGGCGCTAGCGTTTTCGGCATCGCTGCCAGCACTCTCTTCCTCTCCCTTCTGTTTGGAACTCTGTAGAGTTGAGAAGAGTTTGAGGCGCGATATATAATACTGGATATGATTAAAGGCATGTTATATGTGCGATGACAGAGAAGAACACGAGCGTGAAGTTACGGTTTTGCTTGAAAGAAGTTGGGGGCTTGGGGACGGCTATGAAGATTGAAATGTTATGTTCGGAATGCGTTATATGTAAACATGTTGGAAGCATAAACCAGACTTACTGGCAGTATATGTTTAATTTTTCAATAGATGCACGCACTTAATCTCTGCAATATGGACTATCGGGGACCACTTGATTTGATGTGACTTGTCAAGGCTATATTATATATATGGAGGATGAGCTTAGCTAGCGAAAATGACGAATCTCGGTGATATTGTTTGTTCTTGGTAGACTTATGAATGGTGTCTTACAGACTCGTCGCAGTGATTACGAAGCAAAGACCGCTCATCAACGTTGGCAACCCAATGCGGCTTACAGCAGACGGCGGCGGACTACACCTAACCTTATCTCTTCACTCTTCACTCAGAGGCTTGAAACCAAATGATTATTAACTCATACATACCTTTTTCTTTTTCCTACACGGAGCTCTTGGATTATTCAGCCATGGCGCCTTTCTACTACTTCATACGAAACAGTATCCCGTCGATATAAAATGGCAGCCCATCTCAGAAAATGAAGAGTGTCTTACGCAAACAACACCATAGAATTACACCTGAGCCATCATCGTCCCCATCTTCAACAATGTCTGCGCCGAAAACCATCGCAGTCCTTGGAGCCACCGGTAACCAGGGCGGCTCAGTGGCCGACACATTTCTCAAGAGCGGCTGGCGAGTCCGGGCCATCACGCGCAACCCATCTGGCGTCAAAGCCCAGCATCTGGCCGCCCGCGGCGCCGAGGTGGTCGAAGCCGACCTGGACGTTCCTTCGACCCTCGCTCCGGCTTTCCGGTGCGCCCACGTCGTGTTTGCCGTGAGCGACTTCTGGGGCCTCTACGGCGACCCGGCGAACAGGAATAGGCCGAGACCTGGGCAGGCGCTCAACGACTGGGCTGCCGAGCACGAGACTCTGCAGTTGAGGAACGTCATCGACGCTGCGGCTGCCGTGGGTACGCTGGAGCGGTTCATCCTCTCCTCGCTCTCGAACGCCACGCGCTGGTCAAGGGGCAAGTATACTCGCGTCTATCACTTTGACTCAAAGGCAAATGCCGCTGATTACGCCAAAGAGGCGTATCCGGATCTGTGGAAAAAGACTAGCATTTATCAAGCTGGGGCATTTCTCAGCAACTATGTCATCAATGCAGTCCTTCAGCCCAAAAAGGTACACCTCCCTCTCTCTCTGTGTGAGAGTTGACTTCTTTCTTCTGACTCGCCTGCTTAGAATGATAAAGGCATGGTTCAGTTCATTGGCCATATGGATCCCAAGGTCAAGCTGCCTTTTATTGCTGCCGAGGAGGATTCAGGCCCCATTGTCGAGGCCCTCGTCAGCGACTCGCCCGGCAAAAATGTCATTGGCTACAGGGAGTGGCTCAATACGGAGGAGCTCGTCAAGGTGTTTACCGCCGTCACGGGTCGAGAGGCGGAAGCGGTGAGGCTTTCCAAGGGCGAATGGCACATCCCCCTCCCCGAGGACCTCGCGCTGGAGCTTGAGGACAACTTCTGGTACTGGAGCGAGTTTGGATACGAGGGCAGAGATGACCCGACTGTCATCCATCCCAGCCAGGTCAGTGACTAACAAACGCAGCTGGGAAAGGGCTTATGCTGACAAGATGTTGCAACAGTTGCAGAATCCGCCCATGCTGGAGACTGTGAGCGATTACTTCAAGAAGCAGGGCTGGCCCAAGGTCCTGGACCAGTAGCTGTGGCAGCCGAACCTGTCGAGAGCGGGCTAGAGGTCTTCCTCGACGAATCGATCAGGGCCATAACACCCTCTTGCTCAAGAAGGGAGATGTATTCCACTGAACCAAGTTCAACCCGTTAGCCAAGATCCAATTGTGAAACACATTACAATCAACACCTACCTCTGAGAACCCAGAACTGTCCAATATGACCCAGGCCCCGAACAACATCCCCAAGGGCGCCCTGCATGTGCTGTGAAATACTCTCGTGAAGGAACCACGCGCACTCTGTTGCCGTATAATAAAGACACTGTGCCAGGAGCGGACATGTGGCCTCCCTTTGGGCCATCCGCGGCACCGTCGAGGCAGACAGAGACGTGATGCCCTGCAGGCTGACATTTTGCAGATCCGTCTCTAGAGCCAACGTCTGATGCGTCGTGTCCGCAAAGGGTTCGTGGCAGGCGTACTGGCCGTAGAGTATGATTCGGACAGTCGCGCAGAGCGCGAGGGCAGCCGTTCTCGGGTCCTCGCCATGATCTGCCTCGCCGTCATCTACCGCAGCTGTCTCGATGGAGAGCTGCAGGGAGGAGAGGGCCTGGTGGAGTTGAAGTGCTTCGCGTATCAGTGGCACATCTGATGATGCCCCCTGAGACGACTTCTTGACCTGCTTGTGGTGCAGGACCTTGCTGAGCATGTGGGCGGCTTGGCACGTCGACGCGAAATGGCCCAAGATGGTGACGCTGCTGAAGAAAGGGGTATAGAGAGACTCGCTTGGTACAATCTTGCCCGCGTCCCAGTCTTTGTCGTTTACCGGCAAAAGCTCACCCGGGCTGGGATCCGAGGTTGCCAAGGGGAGGTTGCTCGTCTCGATGTTGGTGAACCTTGATTTTTTTACCTGCAAAGTTAGTTTTATCCAAAAGTCTGGGTAAAGAGAAAAAAATAAATCTTGAAACAGGCCGCACCTATCCAGTACGAAAAGAGCCCACCACGTGCGCCTCTGCTCCTCGCGAAGAGTCCAGGTCTCCGCCGGCCTGAACAGCTTCGTCTTGCCGCCGTCCTCGTTGAGCCCCATGACGGAGCCCAGCCTTGCCGCGTGGCCGATGGTCAGGTAGGCGGCTGGATAGATGGCGTGCGACAGCTCGTAAAAGGCGATGAGGATCATGGACTGCACCAGGCGCAGGGACACGAAGCCCGCCGCCTCGGCTGCCGCGGAGAGGGGCTTGGCGATGGTGTACAGGCGGGATCGGACAGGGGGACCATCCGGTTTAGTGGTGGCGCATAGTTTCATGCACAGGAGGAACAAGTCATGACAATTATCCATCTGGCTCGGGTCCTGCGTGTTGTTGTTGAGCAGCCTTTTCTTGCTAATCATTGGCAGCCAGACGTGAACCGTCGAAAAGTAGCCCTCATACACAGCCGTCAGATTATCGTCCAGATAGGGGGATACCGCCTGGCGAATAAAGTTGCGCGAGCTGCAGGCCAGATCGCTATTTCTTAGAGGCGAGAACAGATCTTGATCGAGGAAGAATGCTTGCGGAAACGAGTGGTCGGGTCCTTGCATGGCTGGAAAGGACGCATGAGCGGGCACACTCTGGTCCGGACTCGGGAGCGACTGATGGTTCACATCGCCCAAGCCATGCATATGGGACGCTCTACCGGTGGAATCCCAGCTGCTGCCACCGCGGAGTGCTCTTCCCGGGTACCCGCAGATCTTGTCGAGGCGAATGCACTGCACGGTTTCAGCATGGCAAAGCGAGGATGCTTCTGCAAGCGTTGAATGGTACATACGAGGGAGCAAGCTGGCAACTCCTTTGTGCACTTCCTCTTCAATCGACTGCGGTTGAGGTATTGTCAGTATTTTGATGCTCCTCTTATCAAACGAATGAAGAAGCTTGTTCTTACCGGCACGTCCGACATGCTTGAGATGCTGTGTGAGTAGCCATGAAATCATCATTTGCTGCCCATACAGATGCCTCAAGTGAGTAGGTCTCAAACTTGCGTTGAGGTGCGGCATATTTGTCAAAGAAGAACTGGCATTTGATTGAGAAAGGCAGGGAAAGCTGCATGACGTCCGCCGCGGATGAACGACAAATGCCCATGGTTGGATATTGCCCCTCCCCCCGCTTTTGTCCGCTCCTCGTCCGCTCCTCGTCCGCTCTCCCGCCGCTTTTGTTGCATCTTTTCACCACCTGGTCAGCTCCTGCCTCTAATACAGACTCGTAGGACAAACTGTCGACTCATTCCCTGCGCCTTGACATGAAATCTAGGGGCCTCGCGTCGTCGGCGCCGAGCGTATAATCAATTTACTTCAAGCATCCATCCAATGATTTACGTTACATTCGTTATAGATTCGAGTGAGTTATGTATGTACGTTGAGTAAAGGCTTTCTTTGGCAATCCTGTACGCAAGTCTCTCTTCTTCCCTTAAGCAGACGCGCTGAGAGAAGCCAGGTCTACCTCGGGCGTTCTCTTCTTCATCTGCACCTGGACATCCCGCCAGAGCGCATTCGTCGCTTCGAGCGTCTGAGGCGGCCGTCTGCCCTCGCCAGGGATAAACCTCCACTCGTAATTGAGCAGCAGGAAGCACAGCGCAATCTTGATCTCCTGCGAAGCCAGGAATCGCCCGGGGCAGGCGTGCCTCCCGTGCCCAAACACCATGTACTCGGGGCTCGTCGTGACGAACTGGTACTTGCCGTCGTCGGCGGGGTTCTCCCTCAGACGGGCGAACCGCTCGGCGTCGTACCCTTCCGGCCGCGCGTCGGGCTCCATGAAGTCGCCGGCGACCATGATCCTGCTGTCCTTGGGGAGGACGGTGCCGTCGGCCAGCCGGATGTTCTTCTCGACGTACCGCTGCATGGAGATGGAGACGAAGGGGCGGAACCGCTGGCCCTCGCGCAGGAAGCTGTCCATGAGCTTGAGCTCGTTGAGCGACGCCTTGTTCCAGCCGCTGCCGCCGACGACGTCAACAATCTCCCGGCGCATCTTGTCGGCCACGTCGGGGTAGTCGCACACGTCGATGAGGGCCGCCGTGAGCGCCTCGACCGTGTTGTTGATCGAGGCAAAGGCCAAGGTCAGCTGGCCGGCGACGTAGTCGGTGTCGAGGCGGCCCTTGGACAGCTCGTACATCCAGCCGAGCGTGTCGGACACGCGCGGCGGCTTCTCTCCGGCGGCCTGGGCCTTTTCGACGATGGCCTTGCGGCGCTCGACCTCGGGGTCGATGAGGGCGTGGGCGTCCCTGACGGCTTGGCGGAGGCGGGTCGCCTGCGGGTAGAACCAGTAGACGATGGGCTGAATGGGCGCGAAGCGCGTGCGCAGCATGTAGGACAGCTCGACTGAGTCGACGGTGTACCCCTTGGAGATTTCCAGCCAGCGCTCGTTGCGGCAGAGCTCCTCGCCCAGGAAGACGCGCGAGGTGAGGCGCGCGACCAGGTCCTCGGTGTCGACCCTGATGGGGCGCGTCGTCCACTCCTCGCTCACTTGGCGGAACACGTGCTGAGATGCCCACGACGTTTCGTCTACGAGGTCCTCCATGACGAGCCCGAGCGAGGGCGTGAGCCTGGTCTTGACCGTGTCCTGGATGATGCTGCTCCCCGCGAGGCCGATGCGATGGCCCTCGAATCCAGGATAGCTGATGTAGAGGTCCTACGTTGCTTATCAGCCACTTGTTATTCTTCCTTGGGGTTTTCTTTTTACGTCTCTCGTTATACTCACTTTAGCAAATGCCTTGTCCAAGCTCAAGTTTGGGTTGTTCTTGATCTCATTGGCATAGCTGTTGGGTAACAGGATCTTGGGTCCTGTCCCCGTCATGACCTGAAAAGGGCCCTTGAACTAGAACATGTAAACTGTCAGCAGCTGTTTTATTTCTTTTTCTTTTTCGTTAATGAGGGCTGCTTCTCATACCCTCCTCAATCCCTCCGTGATTGCTCTATTGCCCTGCAGCATCCATGTGTCCTTTGCGCTCAACCCATCGAGCGTGATGACCGGGAACCCCTTGACGGGACGGTCCTTGCGGAATTCTTTAACGGTGTAGGCCACGAGGCCCAAGCCGGCGCCCGCTCCGGCCAACTACAGCCATGCGGGATAGTCCTCTGAGAGGAGCTGCGAGAGCAACATTTCTCAGCTTGCTGCTTTTGCTGCTGCTTCTGGGCAAACTGTCATGCGCTAATACCCTCCTCTCTTAGTGCCCCGGAAAATGTCTTGAAGTCGAGATAAGCTTCAGCGTTACCGGAATGGTGGGAACTTGGGCTCCTAGATGTTTCTGGAAAAGACCGGCGCCCTCCAATGAGAATAAAAAATAGAAATAGAAAAAACGTGGATGCTTCGAAAAGAAACCCGCCGAGATTGAATTGGAGATTGTAGATTTGGGACGGCGGTGATGACGAGAGAAAACAGCCAAGCCGTGATCACTCGTAGTCTACGGAGTACGGAGTACGTATTCTACAATACGCAAGTGCGGGTTTTTGGTGATTTTTTCCCCCTTATTTCTGATTCGTTGGCCGTAGTTCATACCGGCACAGGTAAAGAAATGACGAGCGCCCAGTTTATTCAGGTTTCACGACCTGTTCTCCGTATGTTCTCCGTATGTACTCCGTACTCCGTACTCCGTAGTTGTAAGCTGTTTCTTTGCCAAGAAAAGAACGTGGGGTCCTCCTGTTCTGGCAGGCTGATTCCCCACGTTGGGATCTCTCCCCATGTCTTTCAAGCTTGAGGGGAAAAGTCCCACCGAACAGTGCAGTCAGATGCTCTTGCACACGGTCCAGAGACCTTTGGGGGAAGGAACCTGCATCACGTCATTAAGTTCTCCCTCTTGCCAGCAGTGCGCTCCAATCAGCCTCACCGCATGACTGTCCCAAGAGCATTTTTGGTGTTGGATCTTGAAATCGTCAACCCGTGTTCATCACCAAGTTGTCATTTTCAAAGCTCACCAAACTTGAAAAAAATAAAAGGTTCTTGGAGGGGGAATGCACGGACGATTTCTCGCCTCATCCACATGCAGCAAAGAATTGGATCGTCTTTTCTCGACTGAGATAATATCTCTCTCCCCCCACGAAAGTATGATAGATAAGGTGTTGTTACCGAAATCCAAATTTGCGGAAACTTGCCGAGCCTAAAGTATGAATCGGCAAAAGGTGGGCATCCATCAAGCCAGAAAGCAACGAATTTCAAACAACCTGTGTTTTAAAAAAAAGCAAGGACAGCTCACGTGGCCAAGATGGGATTTTTTTCTTTGCTAGTACAGACTAGATGGAAGATATGTAGAATGATTCGCTTGGTGGCCCCTTTCGTATGCATGATTTTTAGGCAGCTACATTTTGCACTCACGATTCCCCGATTGCCGATTGGATTATGTCTCTCTTTCCTTCTCCCACTCTTCATCCCGCCCTGTAGAACATTCGTTGCTTGCCGATCGCTTATTACTATGCTACGGATTAGGTTAACGAAGTGGCTTTTTTCCCTTTTTTTTCCCCACGGGTCAAGACATGGTCTCTCTCTTTACCCCACCATTCCTTTCAATTCCTGTTAGATCCCCTACCCTTGGCACTCGCATTGCTAGGTATGCGGAACTCGCATGTGAAAAAAAGAATTGGAGAAAAAAATAACACACACACAGAGGAAGCAAAGGCTCATCGTGATGGATGAGGCTCAGCGGTCACCGACTCGATCAGACTTGGCCATGCTACCGAGTGCTGCAGACTGCAGATCACATCGAACGCGGATGCATAGCGAAGCAAGCCCTTGCAAAGCACACATCCTCGCACGAGCCCTCCAAAACTGACAGCTAGACAGCCCATCGCTGCAAACGAAACAAACTTGAGTAATAAGTCCAAGTCCAAGTACAGTCGAAAACCCACGATCCGGCACAGTTCATTCCGAGCCGAGGGCGGCAAACCTCATCCCTCCATTCCTTTTCCTCTCGGCCCCCAGTAAAGGATAGTTTCTTACCCTCCTACTCCGTACACCAGCCAACGAGCGCGCAGGACCCTCACGCACTTGTAAAAATCAATCCCCTGGATGGTGACCCATAAATGCGGCGGGAGCCCGGGCGTCGAAACCTGTAAGATGCGATGGGTACTCCGTATATGGAGAAGAAGTGAGATGGATTGTGGTCGAGAATCGACCCGAGTAATACATGGGGATTAACCTGTTGGAAAACGGGTAAAGTTAGGAATGTATGTACTTGCATGTACTTTTTGTGTTGTGCGTGGGATTACAGTACATACATACATACATGCATACATACGTACCAGAAGGAAGGAGGCTACTAAGAAGCCACATGGGAACAGATGGTGCTCCTTGTCGATCCGCAAAGCTATGTAGGCACCTTTTTTCACACAGCTTTTTTTTTCTCCCTTGATAAATAAACCCTTTACTTTTTGGTCCCTGTCCACCAAAAAAAGAAAACCATAAAAAGAAGAGGGAAAAAAGCCAAGAAGCCAAGAAGCCAAGTCTTTTTGCAAATGTCGTCCGTCACGTTGAACACAAAACACAATATGGAGAAATCTACAACAGAATCGTCGGTGTTGCGGCTGCAGGCCGTCGAGCGGGAAGAGGCAAAGGCAAAGGCAAAGGCAAAGGCGGCAAAGAGCAGCAGCTACAGACAGAATCAGCTCATGAGCCTCGTCGTCCTCCCTATGGTCACAGGCATTGGGCATCTGGCGCCTTCGGTTGGCGCAGCAAGAGCCATGTTGGGGTATTGGTACCTTGACTGGCCTATCCTGATTGCTACATCGACCATAACAGCTTTCATCGATGGTGAGAACTTTCTTCTTCTTTTGTGATGAATAATCTCATAAAAACTAACACTTTTCTTTTTAATTGATCAGCGTACGACAAGTACAGAGATATCCAAAAAGCTGATCGGCCCTCGACGCTCGCAACAGCCTCGTGGCTCGTCCCCCTCCTGGGAGCATCCTTCCTGGCCTCGCACGCCGCGGGCCTCGACACGTCGATCAGGCTGCACCGCTGGCTGCTCTACGGCTTCGTCTACGGCAACAACCTGATACCCTACTACAGCTTCAAGACGGGTTCCCTCCATCTGGCCAAGCCCAAGGTGGTCCTCTCGTGGCTCAAGAGCGCGTCCATCGCCCTCGTCATGGCCAACGTCGACGCCGACATTGGCGCCTCGCACGCCTGCCTCGCCGTCGACGGAGAGTGCAGGTGGGACAACCTCGGCGCCGGGACGGAGGTCTACTGGAGGAGCTTCGCCATGGCCTTTCTGTACAACTGGGTCCGGGAGACCATGTGCGACGTGAGGGACTACGCCGAGGACGTCGACGAGGGCGTGCCCACGCTGCCCGTCACCTTTGGCAAAAAGGCCACGCTCGCCATGATACTCGTCGCCACGGTTGTGACGGAGCAGGTCGTCATGGGCGGCGGCGGCGGCGGCGGCGGCGCGGGAGCCTTGATGCAGCCAATGTCGGTGGACTCGATGCTCAGGGTCGCCGTCACGTTTATTGGCTGCTTGCTTATCAAGGATCGTCCGCGTGAGGATACCTTGACATGGGGCCTCATTGCCCTCATTGGTCTCTGCCCTGCGACGTGGGCTCAGGCTCGGCTTTAAACCTGCAGCCTTTAAACCTGCAGCGGGTGTGTGTATGTGTGTTGGGTTGTGTCAGCAATCCCCCATAGAAATAGACAAGTCGATTTTTGTTTTGGTTATCATGTTAGGCGTGGAGTACGTGGGTGGCACAGAAAAGGACATGTATTGCTTCCATGGTAGATAGATAGATACTTTTTAGAGGTTCTTGTACATGGAATTGGACGAATTATGATGAAAACCAAGAAAAAAAAAGTTTTACCTTTATAATCACTGGTACCTTATTTTACCCCGCTTGTTGCGCCCGATTTCTTCACCTCACTGAAACATGCTTCTGTAAAGTCTGCAAAGAATCAAGGTTTAAAACATCATCTCATGCCAAGGCGAAACGATTCATTTATTTCTTACATCTGCTTCCGCCTCCTCACTCTGAGCTTGGCCGAAGATTGAGGTATGACGGTATCCAGCATCCACTTGTTGTTCGGCCTGGCACGCAAAGGCTCAATCTCATAATCCTTGACAATGGACGCAATCATCAACCTCATGACGTCGGTCGCGAAATAGCGTCCCGGGCACGCCTTCTTGCCGTGGCCCCAGCCCAGGAACGTCTCGCCCGTGGTGTTGAGCGAGTTGCTCTTGTCCGCCGCAATCGCCTTCTCTAGCCGTTGGGCGGCAATCAGCTTGCTCCCGTCCTCGGCCTCTTCTACTGCTGCTTCTACCGCCGCCGCTTCCTCTCGAGGCCTGGAGAAGCGAAAGGCGTCGTAGCGGTGGGGGTCGTTGTAGAAGTCGGGGTCGTGATGGATCGAGTAGGCAGACGTCCCGACGTTGTAACCCGGCGGCAGCAGGACGTCCGGGGTGGCTTGATAGCCATCCGGTGCGACGACCTTGCGCATGGTGCCGCGGTAGAAGATGCCGGTGTGGCGCATGCTCTCCCTGATGGCGCTGTCGACGCGGACCATGCGCTCAAGGCCGGCCTTGTTCCACTGCCCTTGCTCCTCGTCGTGGTAGACGCGAAGGACTTCTTCACGAAGGCTGTCGAGAACCGTGGTGCCATCGGCCGCGGGAGGGGAGCTGGCAATGTCGAGGAGAGCATTGGTCGACGTGAAGGAGGATGTGTGAATGGCTGCAAAGTTGACGTCGATGATGCGAAAGGAGATGATCTCCGGGTCGAGGCCTCGGGGGTCGCCGTGCTTTGTTGCGTCCTCGATGATCCAGGTTATGAAGTCGTTGTTTTTCTTTCCAGGACTGTACTGCTCCAGGCGGTTCTTGATGTGAGGCATGAGCCACTGAGATGCCCGCTTGTAATGAAGGCGGTTCGGGATCGTGACCAGCCTTCCGACGACGGGCTTCATCCACGCGGGCAAGACGTTGATGATCTTGCCGGCCACGGCGACATCCTGGGCGAAGCCCACGGCGTTCTTCAGGTAGTCCTCGTTCCGGCACAGGGGCAGCCCGACAAAGACCCTGTTGTCGGCGCGCGCGAGGATGTGCTCGGCCGTCTCGAGGACGGACACCTCGCGGAACTTGTCCTCGTCGGTGCCCCATTCGTCCCTCAGCGCGGCCTCGATCTCGTCCATGACGGCGCGCGTGAGCTCCGGCAGCTTCCTGGTGAGGTACCTGCGGATGACGTTCTCGTGCGTCGGGTGGGCCACAAAGGGCATCGTGTAAAAGGTTGCAAAGTTCTGGTCCAGGTTGGCCGAGATGCTGAGCACATCCTCGGGCTCCTTCATGAGGCGCTTCACCTCGCTTTGCGGGAGCACCAGGTCTGGCTTGAGAGGCCAGTTGTTCATCCAAAAGGCCTTGCCGTTCTTTGAGCACTGTCTCTCCCCGAACAAAACCAAAACCAAACAGTTAGATCATCAAGGAACGAAACGCCTTTTTTTCTTCATCTCTTGCCCCTTTTTAGAGGCAAGGGGGGAAACGTTCTCACATTGTAGTAGCCTTGTTCCAACGCCCGTCGAGTCTCATTATCAACGCCAACATCTTTCACGATGTCTCGAATCGTGAAGCTTGACCCGTACCCCGGTGTTGGATCCGGGTATATCAGCTGGTACACGCATTTATAAATGAGGCTAAAGGACCTCGTGGCAACAGTCCACGCTGAGATCAGAAACAGACCGGCGAGGGCAACGCCTTTCGGCGTGGACAATAGGTCCTTTACATCTGCGATGTTCACGGACATTTTGGTGTAGGCAGGCTGGTGCAAGCTATTGCCTTTGCTTTGCTCAACATTGGCGACGAGTTTATCGCATCGAAAAGGTATATCAACGAGATCGACACCATCTTTGGATCAGCATCGAAAGGGTACGTCACCTAGACCTAGACCTTCTTCTCCTTGATTATACTGCTTCTAGAAAAAGCAATCATGATCCTGTCAACAATGCAAGGAGGGGGCTCCGATCCCCGTGCACACGATCAAAGCTTTGCGGCAACATCATGGAGAAAGCTGCGTAATCTCCGAGGCCGAAGAGCAAGATGCAGTCTTACTCAGTGCAACAAGGCTTTTTTGCAGAGTTATGCCGGTATTCCGATAATTGAAACCCCCCCTGGTTAATACGGTAGTTGTGTAGTTGTATGTACTCCGTACATGGTGCAGTCTCCGCTGTTTTCTTCTAGCGGGAGGTGAGCGACGATCTTCTCGAGGCTTAATGAATGCGGTGTATTTTTTTTTTTCTTCTCGCGAGCCGCTGGCGTTTTGGGTCAAGGCTTGCAAAGGCTCTTTCGGCTGTCGTGCGAAATACTTGAACAGGCTTTCCAGCCCGCACGGTGCTGGTACTTCTAACCACTTGTTGGTTGTGTCTCTGTGTCGGGGTGTCGGGGGGGGACCCAGAAGTTGTCAGACCAGGCAGAGACTCTGGATCGATCCGCGAGCGTTAAAACCGTCCAACTCCCGCCCCCGCCTTATTACTACTACATAAAGTCATCCTTTCTACCCCACATTCTCCGCATGAACACACGCAAACCTTCCCCTCACGAAAAAGACCAACAAGCCAGCTACCATGACATGTGAGACGAATCATTGAGCCATCGAATTGGATCTTTGGTGTCCTAGGATATACATGCTCGGCATTGATCGGATGTCCGCGTTTTGAGCTAAAACTACGGAGTAGGCATGTATAAAATGAGCTGTTTACATACCCTACAACGAGTCTGGTGCTATTCCTGAAGAAGGAGTCTTTACGACTGATCTCTCTGCTGGATGTATTTAGGTTCCAAGGTTTAATTCATGTCCTTGACAATGACTGGGTTTATCTGCATTATGGCTTTAGCTATTCCCTATCAATCCAAACAAGACCCAAGATAGACATCAAACTGGCTACATCATGGACAAATTCAACATCAACACGCTGTTTTCGGTCCAAGACTACAATATAGTCATCACGGGAGGTGGCACCGGGATAGGTAGCTCCATGGCCCGCGGCCTGGCCGCCAACGGGGCAACCGTCTTTGTCCTCGGGAGAAGGCTAGAACCGCTCGAGGAGACGGCACAGGAGGCGGCAGAGGCAAACGTCAAGGGAACCATCATCCCCATCGTCTGCGACGTCACCTCCAAGGACAGCCTCCGGGCCGCGGCGGACAAAGTCGGGGAAAAGGTGACGCACGTCGACGCCCTCATCGCGAGCTCGGGGGTCGCGGGACCTGCTCTGCCCTTTCCCCTGGCGCCCAGCGGGCCGAGCCTGCAGGCCCTGTGCGACGAGCTCTGGGAGACGCCGATGGAGGACTTCACCTCGACGTACAACACCAACGTCACGGCCGTCCTGTACATGGCGGTGGCGTTCCTGCCCCTTCTCCACGCCGCCAACTCGGAAGCGGTGCGGGCGAAGAGCGGCGGCGAGGAGGGGGACAGGCCTCGGCCACAGATCGTGGGCGTGAGCAGCATCGCCTCGTACGCCAAGGGCGCCGCGTCAGGGTACGCATACAACTCGTCCAAGGCGGCGCTGAACCAGATGCTGAAGCAGCTGGGAAACCTGCTGGTGCCCTACGACATCCGCTCCAACGTCTTCTGCGCCGGCATCTGGCTGACGCCCATGACGATGGGGACCAGCCTGACGGATGCCGCTGGCGGCAACGACCCCGCGGCCGAGGGCGCCTACCCGCGCGAGATTGTGCCGGCGACGAGGATAGGGGGGGAGATGGACGCGGCGGGGCTTATCCTGTGGCTTTGTTCCAAGGCAGGGAGTTTTGTCAATGGAAGTGTCATTGTGTCTGATGGAGGTGCACTGTCTATTCGCCCATCAAGTTACTAAATTCATAGTCTCGTTTCTATACATGGAATCTAAATAAATACAACAGCTTGACAATCATGAATAAATCAACAGCCAAGAGGATCATCCACGCCTGTCTTCCTCTGCTGCTGTTCCAATAGCTCCAGTATGGTGCCAGCCGCGATATCTCTACCTATCCCTCGCTCTTTGGACCTGGCTGCCACCATTCGCGACCTGGCCGCGTACCGTGCGTGGTTGGCGATGACGACGTCTGTCAAGATGGGAGTCAGCTCGGTCAGCGTCCACCTAGGACACGCTGCCTTGTTGCCCCAACGCCCGACGCCCATCATCTCGGCGCGGTTTGCGTAGTCGTACGTGTCGGCCCATACGGGCAAGACAATCTGTGGGACTCCAGCCCTTGAGAACAAACTGTCAGTTTCGGGGGAGTCTTTTTCTCCCTGTAAGTAGAATTGAGAAGGGGGAGGGGGGAGAACATACAAGACAGCTTCGTAAAATGAACTTGCGCCGCCATGCGTAATGGCACATGTGACGAGCCCTGAATCGAGCAACGAGGCAGGCTGAGCCTGGATCCAGTCCACGATGCGAACGCGATCCTGGCTAATCTCCTCCCCCAGAATATCATA
The DNA here is from genome assembly GCA_003012115.1 of Trichothecium sympodiale. Taxonomy (NCBI): domain Eukaryota; kingdom Fungi; phylum Ascomycota; class Sordariomycetes; order Hypocreales; genus Trichothecium; species Trichothecium sympodiale. Next base: position 102,145 of record PXOB01000176.1, read on the forward strand.
TACAGCCGACCCGGGGCCCGTACCAAAATCAGGCGCCCGCTTGGTCTCCTTGGCCAACTTCCACAGGATGCGCATACGTGCATCTTCTCCTCCCCGGTCCAGAAGCAGCCTCAGGGCTCGTGCCATCTCCAAAACCTCGTGCTCCCGCAGCCTGCACAGCGTGCCAAAGTTGATGTAGACGACGGGACCCTGCTCGGCCCACGAGGTGAGCTCAGGGTCGGAAGCGGCGAGGGGAACGGCAGAGTCGAGGATGGGGCCGCAGCACACAATCTTTTCGCGGTACTCCTTGGGCCCGCAGCCGAGGTCCAGGTCCGGGAAGTCGACCTCGGGGGCGGAGCTCAGCATGACGCGGTCCATGTGTGCCGCGCAGCCGCCGACCAGCGTCATCATGGACGCGACCTCCAGGTCGGGGAGCCCCAGCTTTTGCCTAATGTCCTGCGTCCACGCGGGCACCTCGGTGTCCCTCGGGAGCTCGTACGAGATTCGTTGGAGGAAGTACCAGTTCAGAGCCATCGAGGGCCACGAGAGGGGCATCGACATGGCCGCGCCGTGAACGGGCCATTTCGTCCAGTTTGAGTTGCCCCCCTCGAGATGGCAGGTGAAGTCTTTGAGCGAGTTGGGTGACAGGACAGAAAGCTTGAATCCCTGGGAGCGGCCTTTCTCCGTCTTCTTCTCCTTCTTCTCCTTCTTCTCCTTCTTCAAGTGCTGCACGGCAGATAGCGCAGGGCTAAACAGGCCATCCACGACAACAACCTCAGGCGACACCTCGTCGACGATCCGGCAGACTTGCCGGAAGATGCACGCATACTCCTCGGCCGTCCACGACGAAGCCATCTTGAGCAGGAAGAACCTTATGGCCGTCGGCGTGTTCCAGAACCCCGGCGTCAGCCTCGCGACGGATAGCATGCGCCGGTTGGGATCCGGATCCCGGTCGAGGACCTCGAAAACGGGAGGCCCTTGTATGGGATGGAATACGGGATTCTTGCTGCATTGTCGCAACGACGACGACGACGCCACTGCTGTGTCGAACGTCCTCCACAGTCGTGCGAACGAGGCCAGGTGCAGCTCGACTGATGGATCCTGGTCGAGCAGGGAACGGGCCGTTGCGAGGTAGACGTTTGAGTGGCCCGATTCGGAGCAGCAGAGCATCAACACTTTTCCATTTTCCATCTTTCGCCGCCCCCCACCATATAACGTTTTGTTGTAAAGTATATATGTAATTTGAGTGATGCTACGGGTGTCTCTCGGCTGTTGTTTTTTTTTTCTTTTTCTTGGAGGGCATTACCCTATCACAGAATTTTTTACCTCCATTGCCCAGACCAAAAGGTGCAAGATCTAATTATGCCTGCTCTTTCCTAATAAGTTGAATTGAAGTATTTAGCCCAGAAATTAGGAACATCTTTTCCCTTTCGCGTCATCCTGGTGTAGAAAAGCTACACACATAATACTCCGTACATGCAGAAGAAGCATGACTAGGGGGGGGAAAAGAGCATAGAAAGAATAATGATTGTCACAGGCGGCCGCTCTAGGTTCTCGATGCATCATACGATGGAGGCTATGATAACCCACCATATGCAAAAGCTACGGCCGAAATATTACTCGTTCTTGCCTGCCTTCGATTAATATTGGCAGTCGTAGGTATCATGTACTCCGTACAGTGCGAATTGTCTTCTTAGCGTGCATCGGCGTGCGGGGAATAATAAGCGTAGAATCCCCACAGAGACGTCCAGGATGGGATCGGCAGGTTCTAAACTCCTCTCTTTACTTCGTACTGGGGATTCCTTTCAAGTCGATGCAGCAATTCTCGTCGTCGGCGTTCATCGTCATCATCCATGCTTAAAGGATCATTGGTGTTTGACTGCCGAGGAAAATGACGCACAAAGCCTGTCAGTGACGAGGCTAAGATCTTGGTTGGGCAATGCTTGGTTTGATCGTCGCTGTCCCTGGTCGCCGGGATGAAGTTGTTGCATCCATCCCACCAAAGGTCAGCCTTTGATGGCGGGGGGGTCGCACATCATTGAATATGGGGGCGCATACTTCATGTAGACCGAATTGCCAAGGCCCTTGAGTGTATTTCGTACACGGCAGCAGAGTTCGATATCTCATGCAAGAGTAAGTTTACTTCGTAAACAAGCGGCCGTCCCCTTTCACGATATCTAAATCACACCCTTTGCTAATACAATCAAGCTTGAGCACCAACAGAACCCAAATCACAAATCAGCTTCCGACCATGGCTGCCAAAGTCAGCGCCAACGTTGCCGCCGCGGCGCCTCAGATACCAGGAGGCAAAAGCGATGAGCCTCAGGCAGAACACACGTATATGGGAGGGTCAGTGTAAAAGAAGAAGGAAGAAAAAAAGAAAGATCCAATGGCGTCGTGGAAAAACAAAAGTAGCTTATACGGTATTCGCGCAGAGACGAAACGGCCTTGATGAATGAAGATGATTTCGCCTTTTGGAGGGAGCAATGCCTCCCTTCCTTCTCTTCTCTCCTCAGGAGTACGGGCTCCTACACGCCGCAGCAGACGGAGTCGCACATCAACTTCTTCAAGGAACATGTGATTCCTCACATTGGACCACGCCCGACAAGTGGTGGCGCTTACCTGATGGCGCACACGGGGTCTGTCCTCGAGAACAGCATCAACTTTAGCGACACCAGCGATCCCGTCATCCGCTTCATCTTCCAGCCCATGGGCATCAAGGGTATCCCCGAGGCGACCAACGCCGACGTCGGCTGGTTTCACCAGACCTCGACCACCTTCTGCCTCACCGAGCCCGAGATGGCCATCATCAAGGAAAAGGTGCCTTCGCTGTCCAACATTCCCCAGTTCCTGATCGGCTTTGACCTGGACAAGGAGGATCGGACGCTGAAGGCTTACTACTGCCCCCTATACAAGTCCATCATCGATGGTTCGGATACGGACCAGATGATCTACGACCTCGTCAGGCGGCTGACCATGGGCGACAAGCTGGTCCCGGCGCTGGAGAAGCTGGAAAAGTTCCGCAAGGATGAGCCCCAGCGGGCCGTCGACTGCATCGGCATCGACTGCATCAAGCCCGAGGACGGCGCCCGGTTCAAGCTGTACACGCGCCTCCCCGAGAGCCAAAACAGCTTCGACTTCATCAAGCACCAAATGACCTTGGGCGGCGCCCTGACCGACGCGACCCTGCACGAGGGCCTGGAGCACCTCAGGGGCATCTGGCATCTCTTGTTCGACGAGCCCGAGGATTGGACGGCAAAGAATGAGCACAAGAAGGAAATCATGCTCGAGGGCAGCCCCCATTTCGGCCTGCTCCTCAGCTGGGAGCTCATCCCCGGCGCCGACTCGCCCGTGCCCAAGCTCTACGTGCCCTTGTGGAAGTTCTCCAAGAGCAACAGGGCCATCACGGAGAATTACGAAAAGATTTTCCAGAAGTGGGGGTGGGCTTGGGGCAGCGATGGCAAGTATAAGAAAGCGATTGAGGATGCCTAGTACGTTTTAACCCCCCGATGGCCATGCAAGATGGTGGGATGCTAACTAACCTTTTTTTTTTTCTGCAGTGGTAAGGACGGTGTATCTGACGGGACGTCACTCATTCATACCTATGCCTCGTTTAACTTCTCCAAGAAAAAGGGCAAGTACATGACTTCTTACAACTCGCCTGCCATGATGGAAAAGTTTGGCGTCAAGGATTTGTAAAAGGCACCTCGAAATGGTGGGTAGGGTAATAGAATGATACACCATTAGTTGAGGAATATCGATGAGGATGGCATGATTTGGGATAAAAAGAAATGGTAAAGCATGTTTTCGTCGACGTAACGAAAGCATATACACCCAATGATCATTCAAATAAACATATTATCGATATAACACTCAAAATGGGTGATAAAGGCAACATTCCTGATGCGAAAAATGGCACATCTAGGTGCTGAGTGCTGAGTGTCAGCCCCCTCACCTCGACGTAGAGAACAATCCTATATAGTTTTCGAAAGTGGACCATCAGTTATCCGTCAAGACCAGAAAATGGTCTACTTCCTCCTGATGGTGTAGTTGGTTTATCACGTTTGACTGTAATTGTACATTTCATCAAAAGGTCCCTAGTTCGATTCTGGGTCGGGAGATATTTTTTTGCATTCTATAGGTCCGATTCATCTTCTTCGCAGATTGATCGGTTATCTTTTTTTTCGACTGGTTTCTTTTTCTTAAAATAAGAGAAAGTCATTATAGTATCTATAACGTATCTATCTTTTATTTATAGTTTTACGAACCTAAACGCAAAGGGTATTTGCTATCTTCCTGCGTGAATGTAGAATGGATTACTAGACTATTTGGCACCACGCAAACTAATTCTATAGATCAAGGCAGTCTAAATCCCGCATAGCAATCAATACTTTAAACAAATCATTGGCAAAAAACCAATCCTACCCCAAGTGCTCACGATCAATAATCAACACTGCGCAGTGTCTGTGTCCCCCTGATGTTCTCTCATTACTCAATAACCAGGCGCAAGAGTTTTTTCCGGCGTATACCCAACGATTCCATTCATTGGGAGGTAGGCAACCTATCATAAGGATCGATTCCTGCTTGGTATAATGACATGTCCCGAGGGGGACTTGATTTCACAGGACCAGAGTCCTCCACGCAACACATTCACCAGCATACATGAACTTGATGCACCAGGAGAAAGTAAAGCAAGATCCAGGTCGCAAGCCAGCATTAGTAAAACGGGCCGACTCGCCCGGTCGCAAAAAGACAACGCCTATTTCTGTTCCCATATGAGGGCAAAGAGAGAAATAGGTAGGGTGGGTGTTGTACGAGCAAAAAAAAGATATTTCTCCCGACCCAGAATCGAACTAGGGACCTTTTGATGAAATGAACAATTACAGTCAAACGTGATAAACCAACTACACCATCAGGAGAGATAGATCAGTGGACTGATCTTGACGGATGATTGGTTGGGTGCAAATTCGCATTAAGTACTCTATCGCTTGCCGATAATGCCGCAATATCTCCAAGCAGCATCTTCTTACCCGGGAGTAGTAAGAGATTGCGAGGTTTTTGCACATTCTTCGCATATTGAACTTTATAAATATACCAATTAGCTTATATATATACTGAATTTGATTCAATGCGCCGAGATGGCCCTTTTTATGTATAATAAATATTAGTTTAAATCTTTAATTTCTATTCTATAAGTAAGTAAATCCATTTACCCGATCTAGACATATCGCAGTCTAATATCTTCGACTACTAATATATCGACTTCATCATGCAATTCATTCTCCGTAGTAGTCTTAAGAATCAGGTCTTATATTTATTAGAATGGGGAGGTGCTGGTGATTTGCAGTAGGAAAGACATATACTTGGATGTAAACTTTGCAAATGTTGGACGATAGGCTAGCAAATTCTTCCAGGGGCAAAACCCGAGGCTTTAATTCCTTGAATACGATTCTAAGACGAGTTTTCGTATACCTTCCCATATATCACGCGTATATATACATAACCTGACGATGGCGTGGCATCGACTCAGCGTGATAGATCTAGGAGCTCTGGCATTGCCTGCCAATCTCTCAAGAGGATTATCGAAAGCCATCGCCCAGAGTACCTCTTTTCTTCTCTTGTCATTCCATCTACATATGAGTCTGTGTCGGCGATTGAGAATAGAAACCGAGGTTGGCCACGGTGAGAGAAAACCGAACATGCTACGTCCAGACCGGGTGCCTCGACCGGAGCCTCAACTCTGATCGTACAGATTTCACATTTGTTAGACTGGGAAACAGTTTACCTTGCCGCCTGAAGAGCGAGGTGCTCTCTCATTACGACCCTGCGACGCGTAGCTGAACCACACACAAGTACTAGGGAAAGGAACCATGAGAAATAAAAACAGCAAGCAATCCGTACGTCTTAAAAGGGCGCAGTACCAAAGATTCTCTGTCTATATATAGACATGGTGTATTTACCTCTTGTTAATAAGGTGCATCAACCACGATTTCCGCAGCCCAGTACGGAGGAGCAGACGACGTTTACATGGTCAACGTTGGGGTCTGTCCGTACCAGGCAAAGTAGGGGCCGAGGTCATGAATCCTTCGAGAGCGTATGTCGTGCAGCGGGAGATTGCAAATTTGAGCGCCCTTTTGATGTTTGACTCTTAACTCGCGCAGCCCAAGCTTTTTGTTTCACTCTTATGTTTCCATTCCTGGCAAGACGGTAAGACCTGTAACAACACACTGAGCCTCGTGAAGCCTTTTCAACTTCATATGCCAAGGGAGTCTTGTCAAGTGGCCATCGCATGCAATGCTAATAGGTCCCTATGAATGGCCGAAGTCTAGCCATAACCGTAGATGTTGAGAATCTCTCGGCATAGGCCCGTTTTTAGCGGGAACGGGGAGAGGAAGCCTGATCGGTGCCGTTATTCTGAAACAGGCTTCACTAGCAGTAAGGTGCCCGAAGCGTTGTTCATCGCCTTGCCCCGGATATTAGATCTGCGGTCATGGTACTTTGGGAGATGGGATTTGCCATGTCATCTTAGGACTCTGCCGTAACCCGCCGTGACCAATAGAGACCCAAACAGGGCCAGAACTGTGTCTCTGTAGTTGTACGCAGTATTGTCGTTTTCTGTTCATATTCTTGATGATTTCTGCCGACCTGACGGAGAGGAAAGACCGCTGTATGACAACATTCCTCGACGGCGTGATCTTTTTGACCGGGGACGGACATTGATTCGTAGAGCGCCCGGCAACACTCCCAATCGGAACACTGAAAAAGCCTAGCCTCTCGATACAACGTCATATCGAATTAAACGTGGACAAATAAGATTCTGGGCCTCCTTTGAGAAGCTATGCATTAAGCGTGGTGGTTACGCCGGAAATCGTGTCACCGTTTCACGCGATGCCGCCGAGACCTTTCCCCATCGATGCTGGAAAAACGGCCAACGCTGGTGCGCCTCTAGCACCCTCCACCGAGGCCAATCCTTAAGCGGCCAAGGCCAACTGCTTTTTTGAGTGGCACTGACTCCTGAATTGAAGTGGTACCAACTCCTGAGTTGACGTTGTACGGAGTAGCCGCCGAGTTGGTAGGTTTGACATGGTACTAAATGTATCGAGAATAGACGTGATAGTACCTACATACACTCGTGATGATTTAGGTGTCTTCCACAGACTCGAGTACCTGGACGTCGCTGAGCTTCACCTCACCATGTACGCAGAATAAGCTGTTGGCTCGACGTCGGGGGTCTGATTCCAGCAGCTGGGTACGTTGAGATAACTGCAAGGCACGCATGCTGATCGACACGGGGATTTAGCGTCAACAGAGCTCAGGGGGTTCTGTGCCACCCTGGTTGTGGTGGCCCACTCTCTTTCATTGCTTGCTTTTTTCGGATTCTACCCGTGGGCGCCGACACTGCAGGCGAAATATTTCGGCCTTGATCTGTAATAAACATCAGCGATCAAATTAATACAGGCAGTTATAGACAGGCACCGGCCTCGCTTATCGATCTTTGACCCTGATGACGGAAGTAGATATAGGCCCTTGCTCATGGGATTTGCGTTGTCCGTACGAGATACCTAGTCTCAATGCTGGAGAGGGCTACATTCATGAGAATTCGCTTCTTGTTCTGCAGAATGGCGTCAGTAACTCTCAAATGGTGGATGCGAAACACTCGCGCCGGCAGTGGAACAACTGCCGCTACCTCATGATTTTCCCCAACAAGCCATGGCTCGAGCATCTTTCCAACGCATCATCATCATCATCGGCTTCGAATACTCCGCAATACCGTTGGCCTGGAAGTTTCAAGTTGCGGTAGGTCTGTCTGGTCAGTGTTTCCACTCTTTTCCTCAATCACGGAGTACCGAGTTGGCCGCAGGAGCTCTAGGAACATCTGCCTCTTGATCCTCAACACTACATATAGATCACCGACCCCATTGCGGGTAAGCAGAGAACTTCTCTCATTCACAAATTGATCTTGAATCAATCGTGCTGAGTGGCAGGAATACTCAGTTGACGAAGGCTTGCGGCTGCGTAGTTTATGTAGAATTGATCGCTGTACGGAGTAGGATATGATGTGATGCGTTTGAGCTGGCGGCGCCCTGTTCACAGCTGCACCCAAGCAGACAGCTTCCTACGATTAGCCATTTTTGTCACACAAAGATCTTGTCCGAGCCCTTCTGGCGATCGACTTCAGGGGGTCCCAAGAGCTGAACAAGGTATATGTAATATCGCTGTCCTTAACTGGCTCTGATATTATCAGTTGACAAGCTTACCTATGACAACCGGGGGTTTGTTTTCTTTTCGTTGGAATTGTCTAAGACTGTTTTCGTCAGCGTGTTGGGTATTGTCTCGACAGCAAAGTTCTTCCCTTGCAGAATTTGGAGAATCGCGCGGTGCAAGGTCTTAATTTAGATCTGTACTCCGTATCTGGCCCCTTGCCACTCTGCATAATGTTAAAAATACGCTGCAAAAATCCAAGGGCAGCATCTCCTCTCTCAGTGCGACTACCTGATAGTGGTACGGAGAACGTAGCCGTGAACAAGCTTGTCATGGAGTCTAAAATGGTCGCCGACTACTGTGCCGTATCACTACCAACAAGAGAAGCCATCCTAGTGTTGTCACCATCTTTGGGAGCCGGGCCTCTCCCGTTGGCTCTTGTCTCCTCAGGTTAATGCTCCACACGAAGAGTCGCCGGGAATTGCTATCATTTAGCTCGATGCTCATTTTTGATGAGCTTGCCCACTTGGACCAACCGCTAATACTTACTGTCATCAATCCTGAAACCTAAGCAAAGAGCAATGACCAATGTGGTCAGCTTTGTTGGTTGAACATGCTGTAGTTCATATTAGTTGAAGATGTGTTTGCGAAGGCTCCCTCTTCTGCTTCATCTCGATTTCGTGTATCATCTTTCCGTTTCGTGGCACGTGGGCATGTTGTACAAGACCGGGCAAGGGCAATACCACAGATGAAGCAGCAGGTAGAAAGTCGTGCCGAAGCCCGGCGTGAAAGTGGTGGCGGGGGAAAAAGTAGCGACGGTTGAAAAGCTCATACCTCTACCGGCTGTCGCATCGCACCGCCTTACCCTGAGAGAATCCCTCGAGGCTGCGAGGGAAGGACCAACCGTAGAGTGCTCACTTGGGTAGGTACGCCGTGCGCCGTACAAATTTAGAGTGCTACCAACAAGAGTGCCCCGTCCCTTCCTAATTCCTTTTCAAAAGGTTGTCGCTCTTGCCGGGATTTGGGAGCGCTAAAACAAAAACTGCAGGGGCGGACCACTCTAAACCCCTGTCAGCTGGGAGTCTGTAGCCTCTCCCAGAGCTCCACTTCGAGCCCTGCAGGGTACTCCGTACAGATTACGGAGTACTGAGTACTGCACCTTACCGCACCCTCAACTGCTACTCGCTGGGGAGACCTCACGCAGCTTGTGGCTCAACTTGTTTGTAGGTTATCGGAGAGAGAAAATCAAACACATCGATACCTTGCATACCAGCAACACGGACAAGGGTTGTATCCTAGCACAGACAAGTTCCCGTCGTGGATGTCGATGGTCCCTTTCTTGCTTCTTTCTTTCCCCAGCCTTGAACTCTTCTTCCCTCCCCACCCTCGCCTGTGCGCTCCTTTACCTGGTACCATGCTCTGAAATAAGCATTGTTGCTTTTTTTTTTGTTTCTTTCTTAGTTCTTCTCCCATCTTTTCTCTTCACTTCTTTTTCCTGACTTTGTCTTTCCTTTTCTTCAGCCGCTGTGGATCGCGGCGTTTTGTCCCCCACCCCTATTGGTCTACTTGTAGTTGTACATGGCGCCAATGAACAATTTGAGCTGAAGTTTAGGCGAGGTCATCGACAAGAGACGGTCCAACTGTGCGAGCTGTGACCCAGGGTCATATCATTCCCCTTATTCCTAGGTGCTCACGTTATCAGCTGCGAGTGCTGGTCCAGCCCTCGTTCCTTCAGCGTTGCTTTCATCCTGCTCCTACTGCTATAGGGGTGCAGCATTTGGAGGTTCAAGCACTTAATCAACCGCCTTGGCCGTTTGCCTTTCATTCTTTTAACCATGTCGGATTGTTCGACGATAGGTGATGCCGTTGGCAGCATCGTTGCTTTCGAGGGCCCGTCCGAAACCATCTCAACTCAGCTAAGACTCTTGCCGACTTCCCCTCAGATTCTCATCCTTCCAGCTGTTCAATCCTACCACACTGCCGACGAAACCGACGATGCAGGGCAAGTCAAGAAATTCAACCCCGCCACGTATATTCGCCAAACCCACGAGGCAGCGCAGAAACGTTATGAAGCAGCTCAAGAGTTCCTCAAAGGATCTACGCCCACCAACAAACGCCTGGTCTTTCTCAATGGTGGCACCCCAAGCGCCCAGGCTCTATGCATCAAATCTATCATGAAGCATGAGACCGTTGGCAACCTTTTGGAAGCCGAAGCCATGTTTAACAGTCTGGTACAAGGGGGTTTAGACGGGATGGAAGAGCAGATGCAGAAGTACCATGTCAACGAAGAAATGGTAACGACTCCAAGCGTTGTTACAAAAAACGACGATCAGGCTGAGGAGCACGATGATCCCATAACACGGGCCATGCGGGCTGCCGAAGCACTGGATCGATCAACAGCTAGCCTCCAACCTTCAACTGATCTCGATTTGACCGCCGCGGCACCTCGTCCTAGGAGCATGAGTCTACCAATGTATGGATACTCAGATAACGTCGACGAATCTGCACCCTTCTATGTCTTCGGAGCTGGCAATCGCCGCCGTGCAAACAGCGATGCCTCGGTCGAGGAGCCTCAAGGAGACGCTCTGATCCCGCCCATCACCCCCCGATTTTCTATTACGCATTATGATGAGACATTTGACCAGCACGCCCTCGCAGGCTTTACGGATCCTACACCATCGCCACCCATGTGCGCTGGCGAGGCATATGACCCAAATCTCCTTCACTCGCCCATGCCCGAAGTCTTCATGGCTGCCAAGTCGGACATGCATCTTCTTACACCTGCCGAAGTAACTTTCGGCGAGGCATCCCTCATCGACATGCGCCAAAACCGCCACACTCTGCCTCGTATCAAGTCTGTTGACCGTTTCTACGCAGAGAGCGCTAGGTTCCGTGACATCTGTTTCCCTGCCGAAGTCGAGAGCCCCATTCATTTACCCCATCGCCCACGTTCTTGCATGGTAGTTAGGGACGGCAAGGATGCTTCGCCAAGTCGCGTTGATATTATCGAAGGTCCACGCACTATTGTCGTCCGACCAAGACAGAGTGTAACTATTGGATCGGTGCCCAAGCAGAAAAAAAGCAAGTCCCCTAAGACCTTGTATGTGGACCGCGGTACAGATGTTGCCGTTTTTGATGAGCCTGCAGACACGGTCAATGAGGAGGAAAGTGCGAAGTGCACAGCCTTCGTTCCTGTGCTCCCGATGCTGGAGGACCTGGTCATCTATTTTAAAGAGGACCTTCCAGACGCTCTTCTCGACTCCATAGTGAAGGGTTATAAGGACGGCAACTATCCAGTTACGTCGGATGACAGCGACGTGGATACAGTCCGAGAGCATGCTCCAGCAACGCCGACAAGCAACACTGTCCATGAGGTCGATGAACAAGCTGAGGAGCAAGATGAGGAGCCTACTATTGTTTCACCATCAGTTGACCTGGATGAGTACGACCCGTTCGCATATGTGCATCAAAACTGGCCAAAACCTAAGCCAACGAAGCTGGTGAAGTCGATTTCTAAAGTAGAAACACCGCCTACTCCAGAAAAGCCACCCACACTCTCTATATCCGAGACGGATGACAAGTTTCACGAGTTTAGAGTTGTCGAGAGCAAGACAGCAGTCGCCGTGCAAAACTCCTTGCGAGCAGTGCTTAATATCTACTTTCCCCGGGAAACTCACGGTTATCGACAGTTCTCCTTCTCTCTTCTACCTGAGCTGGAAGGCCTTTGGAACCCTATATTCCGTGAATCCGAGCACGGAAGCCTGAGATCTGACGAGAGCAGAATGGATCAAATCATTGCCATTGGATCTCAAAGAGGTGTTAAGAAGGAGTATTCATCCGCTATCAATGGATTGTTGGAAAAGCTTGGGGTCAAATCAAGTGGCATTGGCCGCAGCGGCAGGCTGGACTTTAGGTAAGTTGAATTGAGGCATCCGATTGCTTGATGCTAACATGTTCAGGTATCTCCTTGCCAACGCTATGCAGGCTTACACAACACAACCCCTGGCTCAGCAAATTTCGGACAATCCGTTCCACAACACCTACCTGCTCGCTACGCTAATAATCCCGCATCTGGAAACATACTTGGCACTGCATACTGAGGTCAGATACCTTCTGTTGGAATATCCGCCGGAGCACCTTCCAACAGTCTTGGCTCTGCAGAAGCTCGTTGGCGTCGACTTGCTCAAGGTGGCACAGATCGTCGACTCCAAGAGTTCAGAGAAACTGCCCTTTACACACATTCGCGGGCAGAGCATCAGCAGTAATGGGACAGACAAAACTGCTAGCCCGCGCAGCAAGCCTGGTAGACGAGGTAGCAGTGAAGTTGGCATGTCAAAAGCCAACTTCATCTTGACATCAAGCGCTAGTGATGCTGAGATTGCCTCTTTCATTGCTGCTGTGCGCAATCTCCTGATGGGTGCATCGAGCTTCTACAAGCCTAACGAGCCTCCAGAGAAGCAGCCTCAACCCAAGGAACAACAGATCCCGCCACCATCACCTGTCCCAGCCAAGCCCCAGCAACCTCTAGAAACTGCGCAGTCTCAGACACAAGCCGAACAGAAACAAGAAACGCAACCTACGCCAACCAAAACAAAGCGTCGACCGCCTCCTTTGACGTCTAGCTTTTCTGCGTTTCCCAAGACAAATGGCCCTCAGACGCCTGCCAGTGCTAGCATACACACTGTAAGGCCCATGGCCTCGGCACTCTCCTCCCCTGTGGCTTCGACCAGACCTGCATCAATCGCAGAAACCATGAAGACCTTCAAGTCGGCAAAGAGTAAGGCTACTCGTCGATCTAAGGGCCGACGCCCTCCCACTTCCGACGGTGTGAGTGTCATCACTTATGATCCAGCCGAGGACAGCGACTACGACCAGGAAGAGCGCCGATTAATGCCAATCTTCATCCAAAAGCCTAAAACACTTCGGAAACCCAACAGCCGCAAGGCTCTCCAGTTCTTGGGCTTAGTATAGACGCCCACCGCAATCTTCCTTGCGAGCATGTCCAACAATAGCTGAACTCGTAATAACCACCAACTCTCTACGAGACATGACACACTGGCCAATCATGGCTCATTTCCTAGCTCTCATTACAATCTACCTTCCTTAACTGTTCCTCGATCGTCATATAGTTGTTTCTTTGATGCATGGATAATTGGAGCTCGCCTCGGCCTGGCGTTGAATACGGCTCCCATAGACCCTCATCTCATTTTCATTTTTGGTTTCAATTTTGCGTCTTTCTCGGTTATCTGGCGGGATCTTTAAGGGATTGACATTTCTGGAAAATGACAAGGAGTTAGGCATTGTCATCTCCATCGTGGGGGATAGCAGGGAACAGAAAACTTAGTCTAGTAATGTTCATGAACATTGTTGATGGCACTGCTTTCTTCCGTATCAACTCGATTAACTGGCCTAAACCCTCAAAATGGCAAAGAAACATCTCACTAGACAACATGCACCGGCCACAAGGTTAAGTAAGAATCAAGTCACCCTTCTTACGTATTAATGCTACCCACGTCCCCTGTCCCTAAATACCTACACAAGCGCAAGAAAAGCAAGAAGAGAAGAGCCAGACCGCGAGGCCAGCCAGCAACGGGCAGATAGAGAGCGGCGAGTCAGAGGGCCGCAAGCGTGAAGCACAAGCCTGAAAAGTCTTTTTCCCATTTGTCTTCTTCATGGTCCTAACCCCCTGTTCGTCGTGTAAAATAAGCAGCTTCCATCTGTCTCGCAGTCCCGCACCGTCGGTGTTGAAGAAAAAAAAAGCAAATTCCCCAAAGTCGGAGAAAAAGATCCAAGTCAAAAAGAGTTGAACATGATTTCGTGTCTATACGTAAAAGACAAAGAAAAAGGGATTCGGAAGCGGCGTGGGAGAGAAATCTGAACACCCATGATAGCAATAAGACTCGAATGACACCTGCTGAATCCTGTTTGGATCCCCGGCCCAAAGTTTGGAAGATACCGCTGGCCCTCCTTTAGTCCTTGCAACGACTCCCTAGCGCCACCGGACAAGAGCACTCCCTAGGAGCGAAAGCCATCTTCGAGAGTGGCGGAATTCCCTCGGTCCGGAACGAAAAGACTAGCAGACTTAGCAGCAGCCCTGGTTGGAGGAGCTGCCGACGCCTTGGCCCTGGCCAACCTGGACGCTTGGCTTGGTGTTGTTCGCCGTCGTGGTACCCATACGCTCCTTGATCTGGCGAGCCATGGTGAGGAAAGCCTGCTCGACGTTGCTGGCATTCTTGGCAGAGGTCTCGAGGAAGGGAATACCCAGGCTGTCGGCGAATTCCTACGCAGTTATGTTAGTACGCCATCGTTTAGGACGGCCCAAGAGATGCATAGGCAGCAGCCGAGGACGCTGAGAGCCTCGCTATTGCCGCCAAGCTTTTCGAGGGATGAGGTGGTCGCAGGCACTCACCTTGGCTACAGTGTACTCGACGACCTTCTTGTCGGACATATCGCTCTTGTTGCCGACGAGCAGCTTGTTGACGCCCTCGGTAGCGTACCGGTCAATCTCCTGAAGCCACTGCTTGACGTTGTTGAAGGAGTCCATGTCGGTAACATCGTAGACGACGCAGATACCGTGAGCGCCACGGTAGTAGGACGAGGTGATGGTGCGGAAACGCTCCTGGCCGGCGGTATCCCACTAGATTGATATATTAGATGCTGACCGGGGGATGATATAATCTTGAGGAGGTACGTACGATCTGGAGCTTCACAGTCTTGCCATCGAGCTCTATTGTGCGGATTTTCTGTATTCATCACCGTTTAGCGGGGGGAACCTCCTAATAGGTGATTTAGGCGGGTGAACATACGAAGTCGACACCAATGGTGGAGATATAGGACTCGGTGTAGGTGTCATCGGCAAAACGCAGCAGCAAGCAAGACTTTCCAACACCGGAGTCACCGATGAGGAGGAGCTTGAAGAGATAGTCGTATCTGTGCGAGACAGGTTAGGGGACTGATGGGTCGTATAGCAAGGGGGTGACTTGGAATGCGATTCACGGGGGGCGAGTGAAGGCTGAGATGGTCGTCCATGCAAGGTAACTCTGCAAGTTTTGGTCAGTACGCAATTTGATGGTAACGATAAACCGTGCCATCGCAATAGGAGATGCATCATCGGATGGGGTATCCGTGGGTAGGGTGCGCATACCACTCGGGGTTCATGATGACGGCGACAGGATGTCTAGTCGGATAAAGTTGAATGAAGAATGACAAGAGAGGAGGAAAAGAAGTTGATGGCTCGGGAATTGGTGGTCAAAGGCGGCAGCGGGTGCGATGCGTTTGTTGCAGGTTGCAGGAGGACAAACGGAGAAGCGGTTGTCGTGATGATGTGAAAGAAGGGTCAAGTGGTTTCAGTGGGTTTACGTTGGCCGCGGATTCAGGCTCGAGAAGTTGGTCGTGGCCCGTGGTTGGTGCAGTGGTGGTGCGGTACCTAGCGCAGCGCAGTTAATTGCAGTGGTTGCAGTACGTCAGGCAAGGGCGGCGGGTGCTGCTGCTGGCTGCTTCTGACCAGATGGGCGCCAGCTGACCGAAACTGCTGAATGGGCGGTGGGACGACGACGACGACGACGGCCCGGGAGAGTTAGAGTCACGTGAATCTGAGCGTCACTCGCTGATTGATTAATGCCTCGGCGCGCGCTGTCTCCACGGGGCAAGTTATCAGAACAAAGCCGCGCACTAAATTCCCCCTCCATATCCTGCTTCATATCCTGCTTCCCATCTTCTGTAATATCTTTTGTAATATCTTTTTTGATATTCTGCTTGATCCTCCTCCGGACATGAATCGGTTGATTGGGGAATGCCGAATGGCTACTACCTTGGTACAGCGTACGTAGTACCTAGTAGTTCCGTCTCAAGTTGATTCCCGATTAATTATGATGCAATGACATGTCTTTCTATAGCTTGATGCATTTCAGGTCTCAGGGAGATTACTTCTTTATCGCTGAAAGTATTCATCAACTCACAAGACTTGCGCTGCAGGGCACAACGTGTCCACTCTGCCTAGGCTTCTTTCTTTCTTATAGTGTTTAGCAGAGTGCCTAAAGTTACGCCACAGTCATTCAGCAGCATCACCTGATGATTATGGTGGTGGCGGTCGTGTCTTGAGACTGTTCTCATCAGCAATCGGCGTTTAGTCTAGATGATTTACTTGCGCGACGCCTGCGATGCTCTTCATTATCCTTTGCACTATCATATGCTTCTAATCCACCAATTGGCAAGCAGATTCCAAAGGTACGGACAGGATCTTATTCAGGCATTCTTGCGCAGATGTCCTCGAGTAAGAGAATCCCCTATCAAGATAAGCGTCATAATGCGGTGCCTGACCATCATGCCAAAAGGGCCCTCGTGGTGATCCACGTTTCGCCAGTTCCGCCACATCGGGGCCCAGCCAGCTATTGCGCATTACCTGACTTGGGGATCTAGCCCACTGGATGTCAAAAATAAACCGGCTTTTGTGAATGCACGCTTGCGTACTTGTGGGCCGGGCTTATTCTGTCCATGAATAGCCCGCCCATCGAAGCGTCCAACCCCCACCATGACGCCCCGAAAGCTGCCGTTGCACTTCTGAACTTTTTGGACATGAAAAACTACAGCTCCGAATTCAACCTTCCCACCCCAACCTACCCCTCGTCCTTTTTTTTTTTTTTCACAAAGTCCAGGCCAATCCTGCTTCGAACCCAGCTTGAACTTAAGCACGATCTTATGAAGTTTCTCATAGCATTCGGCTACGAGCCATGTCCGCGCCGTTGCGCACAGCGTTGAGAGGCGTGGCACGTTCAACAAAAGCGACGAAATCATTTACGGCTTCGCCTACTATTTTTACACATCCGATAACAGTACCACGCTCGTGGGGTTGCGTACGGTTCAAATCGCAAGAAAGCGAGGGTCGGCAACCTTCGGAACCACCACGCCGAGAGCTACCTGTTGATACTGAAGGGGCAGATTCGAAGTCACCCAAACGGTTGTGGAAAGACCCGGATTCGGAGCCAGAGCCTTATGATCCCAAGAAAAGAGGCGATGAAGATCCAGATCCCAATAAAGCAAATCTGGGGGAGAGTAAGCATTGCCCTTTAAGCACATCGTTTTACTCAACACCATCGCTGACAGCTCTTAGCCCTAAGAATATTGAAAGAACGAATGCCGAATCTTCTACAATATCCTCTCCCGCAGCACATCCTGTCACCCGATATTACACTCTACCTGTTTCCCTCGACGCACCCGCATCTGCCTGCGGTCACCGGACGTGTCGCCTATACTGCGGCCCTCTGGTCCTCGCCGATAGCATGGAACCGTGTGCCGATCATCGGTAATGTCCACCTCGAAATCCTCGCCGAACGGATGACCTCGGAACCCTTGACGTTCCTCCCCCGAAAACCCGGCGCTCAGAGCGAGCAGCTTATTGTTCGTTGGACGGAGAAGACAAAATGCAAAGATGATGCCAACAAGGACTCGTTGAGCGTGATAGGGAGGGGCCTACGATTTGGCAGGGATGGTGTAGACAAGAGCAAGGCATTCACGGGCCTCTTCATATTCGATTTCGACAAACAAGGGAGGATACTAAGTCACACTATCGAGAGGGCACAAGCTGGGGGGGATTGGGACAAGGGCATGGGTGCCAAGGTCGTAGGCCTAACAGATCGGCTGCTAGGCGGCATCAAAGATCCGGGGGGTACAGTACCTACATTTCAAGAGCTGGAAAGAAGAAGCAGGAGATTATGATGGCAAAAATGAGTTTTGCGTGTATTATGCGCTGTATACCTTCAGCCCTTGAGCCCGGCCGAGACGGCTCCTGTACCATTACGAGCTTACGCGACTCCCCACCCAATCGATACCTCTATCAATTTCACTCCATAGTGCCGTGTGGAATCCTGGTCTACTGTGTACATGCCACATGTCACATGCACCTAGGCTGCCTGAATGGGTTTCTTGCTTCTTACCTGTAAGTACTTGCCCGAACTCTTTGTTTGGATACTCTGTACCCTTCCTACCTTTTGCTAAACTGCCATCCACCACGTCTTCAGGCTTTATGAAGACTCAGGCACGAATCCTGTTTGACGATAAAGGAATCGGCTGGACATGCCTAGGTGCATATCTTGGCGAGAAGCATCTTGCCGCTACTTGTTGGCTCCCGAAGAGCTATCTTGTATGTCACACCGTTTAGGATAGTCGTGCTTGGGAGGGACAGTTTAAATCCGGCGTGATATCGCGAAAAAGAAAAAAAAACGAAGGCCCGGGATCGAGCGTCCAATGATATCCATCATATGACAAGGGGTGACATCTAGACTCACGAAGACACCAGGCCATGCTGGCAGTACAAAATACCGTCGAGGAGGGGGTTTTAATAGGTTCGGTCAACGGCATATAGCCCGTCTGGCGAGACGACGGGTATACACATTCTATCCCTCTTCGTGTTTGCGAATGATGTGGGCAGGCACTCACCGACGGGTGGCAGCTTGGGACGGGAAAATCCTGCTGAAAACAGACTTATGCATTTGCTTCCCGTAGATGGTGGGAAATTGATAGGACCGATCTTTACCGCCGACGGGAGGCGGCTTGTTTTACGAGGGCGGATTCGTGCAGGTTGTGCAGGCGAAGTTTGATGAAGGTAAATGAAGAGGAGAAGAAGGGGAAGAGAAGGAGGAGAAGGGACTGGCGAAGATGGGCCAGGTGTGAAACGGAATGGGGAATATATAAGAGTGATACTCGTCCCGGCTTTCAAAATGCGTTTCCTTCTTCCTTGATCATCCTTTTCCTTCTCCTTCTTGTTACTTGTATAGTGTATATCACAAGGAGTGATGTTTTCTTTTCATCATGTCCCCCACATTGCCTCTATATACGTCCTCATGAGCCACTGCTGCTTCATCATCTCGTTGCCATCAACTGTGTCATGCGCTCCGCTAGGAAGGCAAAAGGCCCAGCCATGTCAGCAAAGCAGTTACTGAAGAAGATTGAGGAGTTGGATGTATGTACTGAACATGATCCCAATGATCCATGTGAGGGAATTCATCAGCATCAATCACGGTGAGTTTTCTTATTTATTTGACTTGTTGATTCAATAACTTCAAGTCACTAACGGTTGCTCAGTGCCTGCATCGATCGATGGGATTCCCCAATCGTCTATCGAAGTAGACGGAGACTCGAGGGCTTACAAACGACTGAAGAGATTGGTGCAATCTTGGATTTGTCGCAAGCCCCCATGCTGGCTGGGAAGGGTCCCTAAGAAAACGCTAGGCCGGCGCGACGTCAGGAACACAAGCACGTGTAAGTATTCAATTGAGACTGAGATTGATACTGTACTTACTTTGTGATGTTTAAAGCCGCCTCATAACCGCCCATGGTTGAGGCCGGGCGCTCAGGAAGCAACAGAAACAATTAAAAGACCGGGTACCTTGCCCCGGAATATTAAGGATAATATATTACTATGGTGTAAGTCTGGCTTCTCTTTCTTTCCACACTACCCTCATCCCCCCCCTCTGTCTCTCTCTCTCTCTATATATATATGTGTGTGTGTGTACATGTACATCTCAGCTAATACAATCCTGCTATAGCTTCAAGGCAACCCTTGGTCGGAAAAGCCAAAACGCGAGAGCTCTCGCGACAAAGTGGCGGCAAGAGAATCTAGACCACCCCTCAAGTTCCGTTTGATTGTTACATCTGCATTCAGCGGTTCTTCCGAACCGGCGAGCTTGACTGCGCTCCCGGCCCTGGGAAGGCTTGTCTGGAATGTCGGCACCGCCACGCAACCTGCGTCAGGATTGACGAACTCTTTGCCACGTCCGAAATGCTCTGGAGAACGCCAAGGTTATCGCGGACCGTGGTCATCATATCCTACGCCCATACCGGAACAAGACCAAGCGGCATCCGCGTCGCGCTGCCCAATTGTCCTAAGAATTTCGCCTGGCCGCGACCGTCTGGGAGGAAACCATGAACGGTGCCCGCATGACTCCCCGCCGCTCCCGACCCGCCTACGTCCCGGATGAGCCCCGGGGCCTCCCCGCTCCCCCTCCTGGTGATGCCCTGGTTCTCGCGTCCCAAGCTCTAACTCCCTCGCGCTCTGGCCGCCCCCAGATCAACGCGGCTGCCCAACATTTTATGGACAGCATGCTCCAGCAGCAGCAGGCGAGCCACAGATGCGAGATGGCAATCTTGATGAACTCATGCCGCATGTAGTCTGTGAGGAACCCTTTGGGCCCTAGGGCCACAAGGCGGAGTCTGTACGTGTCCTGTCTGTTTACTGTCGTGTCCAGCACTAACTCCTCTAGTCCAAGAAAAGGAAACGTGCCGTGGGCTCCTTTAATGTCGACCAGGCTCAGCAGATCGCGCAGCTGCGGGAGATGCAGGAGCAGACGCAGGCGCGTCTCGAGGAGCTGACTAACGTCTTGCAGCAAATTGCCAACCAGGGACGTCAGGGTGGTGTTTAAACTCTCTCCCTCCTGATTGAGGGGGATAGTGATGACGGCGAAGCGGTTCCTCCTGAGCAGGTCTCCTTTGACTGTCACCCCTGCGTATAGCGCTTTAAGCGCACGGGTGAGATCAATTGTTCCGCGAACTTACTGCATATATTGCTTTCATCCTTTCCCCTGTCCCTCTGCCATTGACAGCTAATTCCACCGTTCTCTAAAAGGAATGTAACTTCAGAGGGTTATTCACTCCTTATTCCCTGATATTAACTTCATTCTTCTTTATCATCACCAATTCTACTAATCAAACCTTGCTGCGGCCATGTCGACTATCAATCTGGTCAAGTATTATTTCTACCGAGGACAAATGCCTAAAAATGCCCATACTTTGAGTAAAAAGATTGTTCTCGCATCGACGAACTTTTCTCGATTTCCTCTATGCTGCGTCGCGCTCTAGACGACGTCAAGGCCTCTAGTTGCTCTTGATCAACCTGCTCCCGCTACAACTGACCAAGTCGTGGGTATTGGCATATCGGTTGCTGAATACCTGCTCTTGTAAATGAAGCAGGGACCATAGCTTGCCGTCAATCGCAACAGGAACGGCCTTTCAACTACGTTCAATGTACGTCCTCCATCCTCGCACAACTCATTGCTCTCATACTAATTCCTCCCCCTCAGCCATTAGTGACAGAGCTCTGGCGTTGAGGTGCAGGCCCCAACGCACCCACAGACCTGATCTTGCTGCCTAAATCGAAAGATGTACGCCCACCGCACCATCACATCATTCACCACCGGGGGGGGGGGGGGGGG